>JARK01001354.1:941326-960011 GCA_000688135.1 Ancylostoma ceylanicum | reverse complement strand
CACAAATTTGCATTCGCCAAATAGGCTCCTATTTTTAGATGCCATCAGACTGGGATTCGCACTTTGATCGCTGGCCCGTGGACTCCGATCAAGGATGACACGCTGAAATTTCTTGAGGACAGGTACTGAGTTATGTGGAAGAAATACACAGATCAATGCTCAGTGAATAGAGACGATGAGTACTGTGATTGTGGCGCCAGCGTGGGAGACGATACTTATCCTTTCCATACAAAATTCCTCATTTGAAAATAAAAATAGCATGACAATCTCAGACATTCGTGGGGGTGATGGGCAGGTAAGACCCCAGCCGCTCCGCCCACTTTTTGAGTTGAGGGAGCGTATCTATACGCCCAAGAAGAGCAGAGCGTGCTGCGCATAACCCTGGTCGTCCCCCCATCCACCGGAACCCAATAACGCGCTCGGGGGACAGCTGCGAGGGCACGTGGGGGAACGTTTTTCAATTGTGGGGGGTAGGTGCCCCACGATTTTAGGTCCACCCCCAGGTACAACTGGGGGTGGACCCATTTCCACCTGCATTCCACCCCCACGAATGTCTGAGATGCTTGGACGTGCCACATTATCGAAACGGGAAGTATAGGAGACCCCAGCAGTCCTGACCCGTCTACAGCGCCGGAGCATGTGTGCCTTGGAACTCTGATTGTCTGCTCATCCGCATATTCCAATGACCTCAACGTTGGAATCTCTCGATCGTGAACTTTGTTATCAATGTGTATAAATGTTACCTTGACATCCCCAAAATAAATTAGAGACCCTGGTTTGATACCTTGTTTTTCAAAAAAAGCCAGATTTTCAAAAGGAAAACAGCGAAAGAGAAACCCTGTGGAGTACAACTTAGATGCTTTTAAAAATCAGCGGCAAAACAGATCTTCCGTTCTATAGCACACGGAAGTCTTCTTGTAGGTCAATTGTATGTACGCGGTAACAATCAGATTTTGTGAAGAATCTGCACTGGATGTACATACATATGTCTATACTGGTTCAACAAAATGCGTGGGATTCCATCCACTCTCCATCAGTAGGGGAGGGGGTTCCCAAACCTGATAGAAATGAATGGAAATTCACCAAGTCAAAGAAGTTCCTGTCCCCCTGGTGCGTAAAACGCGGAATAGTAAGGATACAGAGACAGACTAGTAAGGAACTCTTGTGTGTAAAACTTGGGTAATCGAACCATCAGGGTTGGGATACATGAACGCCTCATCGAATATAACTAAGCTAACGATCTTCTGCATCCTGTGCCTCTTAACGTGACGTAGTTAATGCAGTACCCAATCACGTTAATCATCGTTGGTTTGCTAGGTTATCGTTTCATGAATCTCAATCCGGAAGTTTTTTGGTAAACGCTGTTGTTGTTCCATATTGTTCATAACATTCCAGCGAGCCAAAACTGGAAATCAGTGGAGCGTTGCGAGACTTCTTCCGAATGCAATTCCTCGCTGGACGGCAGGGCATAGACAAACCATGGAAACCGTGTTTTACCGCTTGCGAGGATAACACAATCACGTGCGTAACCAGATTCTCTTAGACTATGCATAGCGTAGCGACATTTTTTTTTTACCTAAAAAGATTTTATGGAAAAACAATTGGATAGAAATGCATCGAAATGCTTGATATGAAGTACTGGACATATTTAATACTAGAAATACCAGTTCTCCAAATTCTCTATCCCTTGTGTAGATGCTGGCCTAACCAGACAGCGACGGAGCTCAATCGGCGGTTGTTCTACTTTGGTAGCCGTGTCATAAACAGATATGAACGAATGTGCCTCAAATGGACTGAGGTTTGTCGTTACTGATGGATGGATTCGTAAGTTCCACGCTCTCTGATCGTAAACCGGGGTTTACTGTGATTTCACTGTGATTTTTACTGTAATTTTATTCGATACTTTTTTGTGTGGTACACAGGTTGTTATGAGGACACGTTTTATTCCTGAACCAAAGCTTCAAGTCAACGTTGTCCTCTGAACGGTAAAACTGGTTCGAATTCATCTACTTAGGCTCTACTGAACTAGGAAAGACCTCTAGAAAAAAAAGTTATCATAACTTAAGAGGTTCACTTGGGTTTGAAGTGGTTTGAAACCAAGAGAAATCGGGGGAATTCCTATCCAATAATAATTGGCTTTGATTCCGTCTAGGAACCAAATTCTTTGAAGGCGAAAGAAAAATTTGAAATCTTCAAAAAATGTCATTCGCTTGCCAGGCTATGTCCATTCTGTACAATCATCATGCCAGATACCAGAAGCTTATTCGGCCCGAAGATAGTCCTCAGAAATCAACACAGAAAAAGAAGGCATGTTCTCCATTATCCCACTGATATTGTGCAAAAATCCATCCTATCCCCCTAATTACTCTCAGAAAACCGCAAGCCGCAACCTCGTGAGGCAAGTGTTCTACTACGAGGAGCTGAACAGAAGGCATGACATAGGCGGAAGGATAGGGCTGAACCGATTTCTCGACGGTGGTGGACGACTGCTGCATAGGTGGGTCTTCACGTTTCCATTACATTCCTATGAAGAAGAATACTCAAAGGGCTTAATTTTTTCCAGCGCAGTTTGTCTGGATTTAGCTCGACTAATAGAGCGTAACGCAAGCAGTGGTCCCACGAAAACAGGCGCTCTTCAGTTGATCTTGGATGAAATTTACCACGATATGTATGCTGAAGGGCCTGGGTGCTTCTCGTGGGCCGACGAAAAGAAGGTAGGTCAGGATTGGGGGAGTAGGGTTCGGAAGCCCCTGAAAACAAAGTCATTCTACGTGTAAACATCATCAGTGAGTTCTTTTTTGGTGCTGGCCAATCAGAGAGCCGTGTGTCGTTGGGGGTGGGGCATCCGTGAAAGAATGACTGTCAGGTAATGAAAAAAAATTTAAAAGATTTGTATATTAATGAACTTCTGTTACGGAGATTGAAACAAGAGCTCTTTCATGATAGTTTTTTGTAGTTTGGACTTTTTTTTTATTTTTCTAGTGATTATCTGGAGTTTACACATAGTTTCAAGTGGGCGAGTTGGCCGAATGGTTTCAAATATCTGTTTTTAATTGTTTGATGTTAAATTTAACATTTTCATCAATTTTATCTTCCCATCCAGATGCTCCAGATCGTGGAGGCCGCAATTTATTCCCAACCCTTCCTCTCCTCCCCACCAAGCCCTCATTTGTCCATACTAACGATCTATTAGTATCTCAATCTCAGCGCCTACCAATCATGTAGAAGTTGCCCCGCCCTCAACGTATTGTGAAAGATCCGCTTCCACGCCCTGTCAGATGGCGTTTTGATTGTTCATATAAATATAAATTTGGAAATCTACATAGGAAGTAAAAATTTGACAAAGTAAACAGAGAAAAAAAGTAAGCATTCTGCATTTTTGCTCACTACTACTACTACTACTACTACTACTACTCAATGTTGTGCATTAATATACTGCATTTCTTCTAAATATAACTTTCTCCCAGGTTTACATCAAATACGTGCCATGCTTCCATCCGTGTCCATGTGGAAGTGAAGCCATGAAGGCACCGTTCAAACCGTACCGTAAAATGTGCGAAAAGAAGAGTCACGAATACGAACCGTGCACAGCGAGGGTAAGAAGCAGTAACTATAGCTCAGTTTAGTACAGAATAGTATGGAAAGCAGGGTCTGGATACATCACTAAGATTACCCATGGTAAACATGTTAAAGCACCTTGATTTACCCTTTACCTGGCACTCACCAACATGTTTACCCATAGCTGACATTGTTTACACAAAGCTGCTACCCCTGGGTAATCATACCCATTGGTGTGAGTTTACCCATTATTCCAATAATGCATTTGGGCCCAGTATAGAAAAAAGCGTGTGATTTCTTATAGCGAGATGCGAGAACACTTGTGCGCCGGTACGACGAAAAGGTGAAACCACTGCCGGAAGCGGAAATTGGAGGCATTTACATACCGTTGATGATGACGATGGCATCGGGTGTTGCCTGTGAGTGAATCTCCAGCACCTACAGCTTTGAGAACAATTCATGATCTGAAATAGTGAATTTAGGTCTCTCCTTCTCATTTCTCGATCAGATTCCGGGCTTGTTTGGAATATTTGGCCAAAGCTGATGGGAATGTTTACAACGTCATTTTGCACTGTATAAATAACGTACGAAGATACTATACAACTCAAATCTTGAAAATTATTATAATATTGACATTTCCATGCGTTTGTTATGGTACCAATAAATATTTTGAATGAAGCTTCCTGTGCTGATTTGCGTCCACGAGCGCGTACGACTGGCACGCGTAGCGTTAGGCCATTTTGCCTTTTTGAACTTGGGAGGGAATAACCAAACGTGTTTCAGAAGATGGTTTAATGCACTATAGCACCTTACTGCTCCTCTTAAGTGAAAGAGGTGATTTACTTTCCGGGAAAAGCCGGAAGTCTTACGTAGCCTTGACGCGAGCGTGATAAATGATCGATAATTCTGGGACCGCATGCATAGTTGAGATTACCCAATGTAAACGTGCTAACACCACAGAAGTTTACCCAGCGTTAGCACGATCGTCAGTGTGTTCATCTTGAATGACTTCATCGATGCATCCATGTCCTGAAATGAGTCGAGTGGAGCAAGGTAATGTAAAATTGTCTTAGAAGGCAAACTCTGATGGTAAACGCTCTTTCCCATTGAATCATCTCCCCCCCCCCTGTTCAAATTAGGCTTGCCCTCCTGCCTCCCATCCCCAGTGTCTTCCCACAAAAACTTCATTGACTTTCTTAACGTGACCGTAGTCTCCAAAAGTAAAAAGCTTCGAAAATGTCATTGAAACTCAAATGTCAATGAAATGCAGCTATTGCTGTGGAGTGTTAGCGTTGCAGTCGTTGGTCGCCGCTGTTCTTTCACGTCCACTTCTCAACAATTCTTCGTACATGAATAGGCGATGAGAATCTGCCCTCGCCTGATCGTCATGGCGTCACATTGGGCCATGATTTCTGAATGTCCACTACATGCTGAGCAGTGCAGTGGTCTATCTCATCTTCAGTGACATAATCAAGCATGTTGGCTGTTTTTCTCCTCATTCGTTCCAATTTCCGCAAACCTTCCAGAGTTCTCTGTTTCTGTCGCGTTTCTCCACTCTCTCTGGTCAAACAGACCATAGTGTGGAAAGGTGCTATAGCTCTTGCTTTATACGTAGTCTTTGCATAACAACTAAGTAATTCGACAAGCTTGCACTTCAACGTGGGGTTTTTCTCTGTGTGTTACTTTCTAATCATTACAAAAATCACATAAACGAGGGCTTGCTGTTAAATAATGCGCGAGTTGCTGGCAAACTGCTGAACCCTCAAGTTCTGGAAAATTCAAGACTTAGGAGGACTTAGGAATGAAACTTGTCTTGAAATGGATCGTTGAGTGGCAACGTAAAAAAGCGCGTCTTTCCGAATATCTCAAAGAGATTTGGAATGTTCTAAAGTTCCCGAAGGAGGAGAGGATGAGACGCTCGACCCGGTCGGCAACCATACATTTCGTCGGTAAAACCTTCTCAGTCTTATCCGATCCTTCTGCTTAGTGTTCTATCCTTTCCGAACAGGCACATATTGAGGAGCGTGTGCGCAACTACAGCTGCCTCTAAGGACCCGGACCAGGATTCTTTTCGGCTTTTAGTCGTCTACAAGTTGTCTACCGAAAGCTTGCCGACAACTTGCAAAACGGTCAACCGTCAACTTTGCAAGTTGTCGACAGACTTTGACAGGCTTCAGCGACAGCGTGTTGACAACAAAAGACGAGAACAAGTTGTCAACAAGTTTTTGATCGAGCACGTTCCAAATTCGATCAAACAACTTCTTCTAGAGGTTGTCAGTGGTAATTGAAGGTCCATCACGATCACTAGGTAGAAGATTGACCAGTTGCGGTAATAATGATTTAACACATTGCGGACCGAGCACATTTTCGCGTGGCGAGTGCCCGTGGCCGATCGATATTTTTTCGCCCGCGCGGCGTGATGCACCATGTGCATCACGTGGCCACAGGGGAACGGTTTTTTGATCTGAGGAGCGCGATTCGCGTTTTCTACGACTTTGTGTGTTTTTTTATCATTTGTAAGGTAGAGATTGTAATGTTTTCTTTGTTGGTAACATAGATATCATCCTATTTATTTCAAATAATGATCTGATAGTGACAAGAACCCTTCATACGTGGAATATCAAAATGGTATCCCTATCTTTTTATGCATTTCATCACGTAAACTGCACTTGTGAATACTTGGAAGTTATACTGCAACTTTAACGAGTGATACTATCCTAACTTTTCGAATCGCTATTACATAAACTTGGATTTCCAAAACGTACTTCATTTGAGGCTTTGTCATAATAAGAGCTCTGACCGGGCCCATCCAGTATGTTGTTCTCTGTATTGAATAATGTGATTGTGCGGAAGAACCGTAGGAAAGAAAGCGGTTTTGAGCGTAGAGTTATGGCGTGATGCACCATGTGCATCACATGGCCACCCAGGGGCGTATGGCCGTGATGCACCTTGTGCATCACATTGTCCGCAACGTGTTAATAGAATTCTATTACTGTTTTATACCATTATACGGGGAAGAAACTCTACAGCCATACCTGACATTTTCGTTGAAGCGTTTACGTGTTTTCCGAGCTATACCCTATTTATACTCTGAACTCAATAGTTATATCACAGAGCTAAACTTGGGCAGCAGCTGTGCGCTGCTATCTATGTATAATAGTACCACATACTAGTACGATTCCCAATTCTCGAAACTTCTGGCATTCCTAAGATTCTCAGCCACAAACCTTCTACCTTCGTCTTCGACCTTTGTGCTTTCAGAAACTTCTACAAATCCTGGGAACATCGTATTTTTACAGCGTTTATTAAAGTTTTTTCGTCTGGGAGGCAAAAACATTGAGAGTATGGGTGTTTTCTGAAAAATTTCCTCTGTTTAGGAGACCATTAGACCGTTTATCTCATTTCTAAACAGCTCTATATCCACTTATTTAGTTGTTTATTTATTCAACCATTCATTTATTGGTTACACTGTCCCTCACAAAATATGTATACCAGCACAGTTCTTCTATGTAGCTCTTGGGGAATTCAATATTTCAGCATTTTTGATACCTTAGCTAAACTCCAAACGGCCGTAGACAAAGAGCGGGACCACGGGACTCTGCTCTGGTTGTCTGCTTCTGCCTGCAGCAGAGAGCTGGAGTGTCACGCCGCAGCAGACAGCCAGAGCCAGCGTGCGGAGCCCCTGTGTCTCTGCCTAAAAACGCCGCGCTGCGGTCCCGCTCCTGGTCTACGGCTGTTTGAAGTTGAATGGGTGCGCATTTCCAATTCAAAATTTTCTTTTTTGTCTCCCTCGAAATTTTTCCCTTCATTTGCGGTTGCTGCCAAAGGTGTGAACAAATTTTGCATTTTCGGTTTAATGGAAACATTTATCATTCTTTTTCACATTTTTCTTTTTACTGGAATTTAAATTTTACTTTACATCCATGCTCACCATCTATTATAGTAAAAACTGTGTTTGCCCTGAGCAGCAGGCAATGAAATCTCTATCAATATCTCTCTGAGACACTGCTCCTCTCCCTCTTAAAATAGACGGCAAATTTGAATTTGACGTCAATAAACGAAAAAAGTTCTGTTCCGATCTCATTACTGCAATAGCTGGTTTTTCTTCCTTGTTAGTGTTCATTTCCAAGCAGCTCGAAAGCCCTTTGATCAAGCGCAACATCCATAAATCATCCTTGTTCAAAGAGCGGCACTCATCCTTCTAACGATTCCCGCAATTGACTCATGACCTTACACTGGTTGAAATGGTCACTTTTTGTGAATAGGCTGCCAGTAATCGCTGCTCACTTGAATGAGACGCGCCAGTTCGTCTGGAGTCCATCAAAGCCGGGCTCGATCGCGCGCTTTACAACGAGCTGCAATTTTTCACGGCCAGCCGGCTAAAAACCACAAACTGTCACTCACTTCAAGAACGTCGGCCACCTGTTGCCGAGTAGTTTCCTCATGCACTGTCTATTTTTCTATTTTCTTTTTATTTTCTAACAGCTGATGGGCAATTGGTTACATGGGTGATGAGTTCACTTACTGCAGTAAATGAGACCCTATTATTGTGCTGCTTAATGCAAGAATCATAAAATTTCCTCTTGGCATGGTTTTTTATCTGTTTTCAGGAAAAAAGAGAGATTTTCATACTCTCTCTCTTCATTCTCTATGCTGTTGTTTTCAGAAAAAATCCCTTTTTCCACTTACCTGCCTTAAAATTAAGCTTTTGCATAAGGTGGCAAGAAATTCAAAATAGACCATACTCACTCAGACATTCAGGTCCTGGATTCGGGGTTCCTGAGAATGTCAAATTTGGTATCACCTTTCCAAAACCTACAAAAAATATCTCATCCCCTCGTAAGCAACCTCTCTGAGTTACGATTTGCCCTGAGCTGGAATACGTCATTGAGATCACCCAGGGTAAACGGTCAACTCCAGCGGTACCTATGTTCAGAACCTGGATTCGTGGCTTTCGAAGTTGTCAAATTTGATATAACCCTTCCAAAGCCCATAAAACAAATCTTATCCCCACCTGAGCTTTTGTGAAATAGGATTTGCCCTGAGCTGCAATGGCTCATTGAAATTACCCCGGGTAAATGGGCTAACCCCAGCCTTAACTATTGGTGAATTTGAGGATGTTGACACACTCACCCCGGAGGCCGCATGCAACATTGAGATTACCCAAGGTAAACGTGTTAACACCACACTAATTCACTCATCGTTAACGCGGGAGCCAACACTTTTACCCTGGGTAATCTCAATCAAGCATCTAGGCCCAGGTAATCTCAATCATACATGTCGGGTTTGGTGAACTGAGTTATTTTTACCTAAAAAACCACCTTGGGTTACTTTCACCTGGTATAATTTATGGCGAGCTCTGGTTGTAGGATGAGATCGTTGTGAAAAATTCGCTCATCCCGTTTGGGAGGACAACTACCGGTCTCCTCCTCGTCCCCCGAATGAGTCTCGAAAGTAGAACCTCATCCTCCTCCTTGTTGAAGTGTTCTGGTTCGTATCGAAATGAAACGAGTTCTTCAACTAGTTCTGAGTGCTATATAATGTATCACACTCAGAACCTAGTTCTACTTCCACTGTTTTTACGATCATGGGTTAGAGATCTAAAAAGGGTAAAATGGCTTAAAATTCGGCCTTCAAGGAATATTTATGCATCTTATATGAAGCTTGTAGGGAAAACATGGGCAAAAACGTACTATATCCATCCAATTGGCTTCAAGGCGCACGCTAATTTCGAACTCTGGGAATTATGCATAGATAGTCCTCATGCGCAATCAGTAAAAAGTTTTCGAGTGCGCAAAGCCTGCGGCGCGTACGCGGCGCGTCCCGCTTGTAAGCGGTCCGGCGTCCTCGCTCAGCTGTTCAGGGAAATTTTTTTCTAAATTTTGGTAGGAAGGCTAAGCCGTGGGGCTGGGAAATGAACGGGATTCACCCAGAATTCACGAGAATTGTCCATAAATCGTGTTCATGGACACCATAAATCTGGTGACGTATTAGTGTGCCCGAGGTACTCAAGGTGCGGAAGCCAAAATAAAGCTTTGAACTGAAGTAAACAAAGCATTGACACCATCCTGTCCCCAGATACCTTATTATAATTACCCATTGTAGATGTGTTAACGTACTCAAATTTGTGCTTTACCAGACACGCATCGGCTTCTTTAACCATACGTGTAGTCGTCTATATCCAGTTGCTGCCCATGGATTTGAAAAAACTCATCAAAACTCATCAAAAACTCATTTGTTCCAATAATTCACCTAAGCCTGGACGCATTATTGGGATTGTTCAGGGTAGACGGGTAAACGTGTTGACGGTGGGTAGATTAATGTGGTATTCATACGTTTACATTGAGTAATCTCAATAATGCATGCTTCGCCTGGGCTATGGAGTGGTCGGTAAAACAGATGCCGCAGGCATCACTGTGATTGCCCAGGGTAGGCATGTACAGTTAAGATTACCCAGGGTAAACCTGGAAGCTTTCCTAAACATAACCCCTGATCTGGAGGCGTTAAAATGCTTACTTTGGATAATGTCATCAATGCATGCCGACCCAGCATAAGCGTGTCAGCACTCCCAAAATTTTTCATCATTAACACTGGCGTTAACACCTTTACCCTGGGTAACCTCAGTGATGCATTCAAACCCAGGTTGCCTGGGAAACAATGGCGTTTTTTGGAGCGAAAGTAAAATGACTAAGAACAGTTGATTCTTCCGTTTCCATTTAACGTATCATATTTCTTATGGAATCAATAGGGGTTCTCGAAGGCGATGCCATCAAGATGCAATTCATAGGTAGACTGAGGAAAAACTCGTATACTGGTTCCCTGGCACTGAACTGGTGTCGACATCGGAAAGAGACGATCATGCTAGTGTTTGTGCTCTTCTTTCCTCACGCGAATGTTTCATTTCCATTCTTTTCCGGTCCTAGTTCTTATATTTGCGTTTTTTAGAATTGTAGCTTCAATGGGTTCATATATTGTGGTTTTTCGGAACACTAATGGAGAACATTGCCACTTCTTTAGCATGGAACTCACTTCATGTATTGAGCATATTTCCTGGTTCTGAAATATACGGGCTATGAGCTGCTACCTCAGGTTAGAGCACCCCTTGGCACACTTATTTTATTATATTCTCATATTGCTCTCTCAGTTTTTCTTCTCTGTGAACACGCAAACGTTTTCCATGCCATCCAACTCCAACCTCTTTTCGAAATCGGATTTCTCACCTCTATCCTTGATTCTTCATTGAAACCCTACAGCTGATTTTGCTTATAGGTTCAGCAATACGCTCAATAACTTCCCTTGTTCTGGCTTTTCCTTAGAGCATCTTTATGCTGTAACCCATCTCTTTTAGAGGTCCTTATTAAAGTCTGTCCAGTTCTAGCACATATTTCTCTCACAGACGAATAGATAGTTTCGCGATTTGAGTTCAATGAAGTTTCAAATCAGCTAGAAGCACCGCTATTTATGTATTTGTTTATTTATTTCCTGCACCTTTCAGTAAACTGGAAAAAGTGCGCCGAAAATTTGAAAAAAAAAACACGTTCAGGAAATCAAAAACCTCACCATTCACTGAGGTAAAATTGCTCTAGGGTAAACTAAAAGTGAAAAAAAGAAGAAGCAGGAACGGGGCTTGACTTGGTTCAAAGGTGGTGAAAAATTTTTTTTAGAAGGAGTAAACCTCCTATAACAAGGAGTTTTGACCTAATCATAGGATAACGTGCATATGTACAGAGACAAAGCGATTCGCCGCGGAATTCTCACCTTCATAGTCTCAAAAACTTCTGGCTGCTGCCGTTGTGAGAGTATAATTTATTATTATGGCAGTTCGCGCAGCTTCGGTTCAGCAGAAGTTTTTGCTTGTTTGATCAATTCGTTGTCATTAACCTCTACAAAACACAACTGCACCGACGATTCTCATGATTGAAACAATTCTGCTGTTAGCCTCCCGCTGTCTAATCACTACCAGGTGGTGTTATACTCGGAAAAATTGAGCGAAGTCCAGAAAAAAACTCATAACAAGGGTAACATAATGGTTTAGGGTAACATATGGTGTGCGGCGCTAAGGGCGAAATAGTACATTGCATTCATAGTTTAGGCACGCTGTTGTTGAATTTGTCGGGAAATCGAGGACAAAAAAAATCAAAAGGTCCCGAGTAGAAACCGGAAGAATAGAATTTCCGAGCAAAAACTGTAGGTTTTTCAGAGAATTCTATAGCCCGTTTCGAAAATGACGATAGATGAGTATTTGTGCTTATGATCTGCATTTAGCACCTACCTCTCCGAATACGATACTATTTCTCGCGTTCTCTCTTTCTCTAATATCTTCACTACTATGGTCCCTGGTGAAATATACCATACTTAAAGAATCACGAATTCAGAAAGGTCTGAAGTAATTCAATTGGTTTCTACGTAAAATAGCAGCAGTATGGGGATTTCGTATTGGTCTCTATGGATAACTCTGGAATTCAACTTGACATTTCGATGCCATATAATTTCCAAAGAAAATTCAGACCTACAGAAAAAAGTGGACACCAGTGAGGCTAGGCAATTTCCAGAAATGAGAAATGATAAACAAGTTCTTCGTGTAGGTAAAGTGAGCGTCGATGGCGATGACCCATCCACGGCCTTAACAAGCACGCAGCGCAACCGCGTCGCGCGTGCCGGAATCGATGTCGTTTGTTGCCATTTTGCTACTTCTCGTTATGAAACATGAAGAAAGTGAAAAAAATCACTAAATTGGGAAGAAAAGCGCCTAGAAGTATCACCACGACGGCTGACGAAAATGATTCCGGCACGTGCGGCGCGGTTGTGCGGCGTGCTTGTCGAGGCAGTGGATGGGTCACAGCCATCGACGCGCTCTGTAGGAAACTTGCGATTGCTTTTCTGCATGCAGGAGGTTTGTGATAGTTTTTCTTCTAATTCCTTGTTCTCACTAATTTTGAACACTTTCATTATTTAGAATTTGATTAAACAGCAACATATGGTTTACTACAGCTTCAATTTTTAGGGTCTGGGTTAACTCTTCTTATCGACAAAGACTTTTTTTACCAAGTTTCCGATTTTTGAGCCGTGTGGAAAGGTATCCGGCTGAAACCCTGGGAAAGCCCCTGAATCCAATCCATTTTCTTCCAAGCCACTGCCAAAATCGGCAACAGCTTATCGCCGTTTTGGACGCGATCCGTGAGAATCCCGTCTGTCGTCGCCTACTTCAGTGCTTCCGCTAATCTGCAGTGCATTCCCACACTTCGCCTATCTCGGCCAAAGAAAGCACTCCTGTCAATGATTGCCTTTGTTGACGGCGCGTTCGAATGCCCCTCCAAGGTGGCCCGTTTGTCTCAGACGAAACGCTGCAACGCTATTGAGTCGCCAGTGCACAAGAGGCATGCGGACCGGTTCTCCGGAATGGTTATGGATTGTTGGTGTTTTTGTTTCGAGAAGCAATAGATACGAACGGCGTGTCATGCATTGAAATGCATTCTGCTGCTGTTCTTCTGCGAGCTTGACTAGGTGGACGAAAAATACTGTAATGGTACTGTACTGTGAATACCGTATTTTTAGAGCACTAACTCTACCTATGCTTTGCCAAGATTTCGAGAGTTTGGCCCTCAAACCATCATGATTATCCTTATCTTTACGGATACCCTCACTTCAGTGTTAGCATCTGGAACAAAAGCTCTAGATGGTTCATTTTTCAGCCCACCTCAGCCACAAATTCTACTTCAAACGATTACACATCGATTACTAACACTCAAACTGGTGGCCATTACAATGTGTACGCATGCACTCGTTACCGTTCGAGTAGACATGAGCGACATGATGATTTTTATTCGTGTTCCACAGCGTGAATTGTCATTGTTTCCCTAGAATCTAGACCATACTCAGGTGATAAAGAGGCCTCTATTAAAGCCTTAAGACAAACCCTCATTTCACTTTTGTTTCTGAGCATTTTTATGTCATTAGAAAAGATGAGGCACACTGATCACAACGACATCCATAACTCCTTGTAAAACTTCCTGAAAAACCCGTTTTTGGGCTCCTAATTTTTGGACATCTTCGGGGGTGCAAGTCTGTTAGCGCGCGTAATACGGAACTTCTACCAGATGGGCTTCCCCGCCAACTGAGTTCCCATAACATATTCGATATGTTCGGTGCCGATCAATAACCTTTCGTTACTGGCATGCACTTATCGATCGATGGCACCGGACATTTCGAACATGTTGGAGTAGGGCGGCCAGCAAGGTGTCATGCATGTGGTAGATGCCCGCAACCATTTGGAAGTCCCGCCCTAACTCTCCTCAAAACTGAAAGGCTTTGGGACAGGCTTTCTAGAAAGGTTAAAAGGGATTGGTGAAGGGTGAGCTTTTTTCATATATAATAGTATTATAGTAATAGTGACATCGAGAAATTTTATCATATTCAATTTTATCATCATCTTGTAAGAGTGACATCGAGAAATTTTATCCTTAAAACTTCACAACCGAAGGTTTTTCGGGGCTTCAACCATTCCCAACAGGGTGCGACCTGTCTTATGCGGGTGCGTACCATCGTGAGGGGAAAGGGGCGTGACCGGTGAGCCCTGATTGGTTCATTCCGGCCGACCGTTACGCCCACCTATTTGACCGGTTTGTGACGCTGATCCCAAGTTCGTACTCGTTATCTGCTGTAAAGGGATATCGATACTACCTGTCAACAGTGTAAAGAGAGTCCTCTGTAAAGAGTAACACAACATTTTTTCGGTTTTTGCAAAGCTACTGAATCCGGGTTCTGGGTTGAATTCTGCTGAAAGTTCTCGTGGAGCTATGCAGATCTGAACGATTCTTGAAAATGTCGATGAAATCCACTTAGATATCAGTTCGAGGTGAATTAGCGGATATTTTGTCGCAAAAAATCCCTTGGAAGTCGTTGTGAGTAGGTGGTTCTTCCAAGTATCCTCGCCTTGTCAGTCTACCAAGCCGTTCTTTGCTGGAAACGCCGTTTTTCCCGTCGGTCGATTTTCTCTTCTGCTATCGCTGGTTAGTAAAAATGTGCGAGCTGAAAAATGTAAGCGTCAGGAATTCTGCCATGATGTAAATTTGCGTTAGCGTTTCAATTCTGAAAAATACTTCCTTTGAATTACGGCGCCTCGGTTTGAGTAGCACTCTCAGAGCTGTAAGAAGGGTGAACGAGCAGTCATAGGTAAAAACAAATGTGAGAATTGTCAGTGAGAGAGCATGTATTCCTCCAGAGAGTTTAGACCCTGAGAGTGGTAGAAAAAATGATAACTTTTTGATTATCAAAAAAGTTTTGTAGGAAAAGAGTAAATTGTCAGTCATTTCTTGTTCTTCTTGTAATCATCATCGTCTTCAAAGGTCAACATGACCATTATACCCATTTTCAACAGCGGTATTATCAAAAAATGTAATTTCTGAAATTTTATTCTCTTTTTCTGCTCCACTTCCTATAGTTAAAAATTTTCTCACATGTTTTTCATGCATATTGATTGAACTATAATTTTGAGTACCATTCTCAGTTATGATCATCCCTTTCATAAGAGTTTTCCTTAGCTATCCAAGAATTTCAACAAAGCTTCAGAGCTTTCTCGATCTGAAGTCTCATATTAATCATTAGAAACCAATCAATCAAAAAAATCAATAAAAAATTTCAAAAAATTAAAACGGAAAATGTTCGTTTCGTTCCTACCCTTAGACGGACATGGCGTTAACGAAGGAATTAAAAAGCTCTCCGGAAATCAACGAATTTCTCCAAAAGTCCTTTAAAACCTGCACGGCAACGTACGAGAGACTAAAATCGCGCTTTCAAATAAACAATAACACATGCCCCCGCGTAATTCACGGAACTGCTTGCAGATGTTCACACGTTCGGCAGCTTGAAAGGCATTCTGTGATGTTAAACTTTGACGAATATGATCCATGGGTGGTGCTTCTGTCATTTTTTAGCCCCTCCCCTCGTTAAATCCTTCTCCTCCCTGCTGAATGTCCAGTTATTTTTCTTCTTGCCTGCTTATTTTCCGCATTTCCGTGCGCTGGTCTAGAACCGCGTAATGCTTCCAGCCCATTGCTTTATTCTATTGGTTAGCTTCTGGAGAGGATGTTTATTGATTTACTTGTTTATTTATTTATTTATTTATTTATTTGTTTAAGTTTACTCAATGACGAAATTTGAAGGGGAGGGGGTGCAGCAGCTCAGATTCTTGATCAGAACTCTCCCTTCCCTTTGAAATGTGCGCTTTGACGGTGTCCGAAAAATGAGAATCGGATTTTTCGGGCATCAGAAACAAAAAAAAAATCTATCGACCGCGTCCATCACCCTGGTGCTGCCTGGTAGAGACAAATCCGTATGGGTACAATATTGGGTCTCGTAGAGGCTCGATCATGTAGGGTACTCATCGAAAAAATTAACACTTAGCTTGTAATTTATTGGTTATTGTTATAAGTTATTGCATACCACCACTGTCACAACTGAGAGGCGGCCAAGACGTAAGCCGCGACGCGACCGCGCCGCACGCGTATACTCTTCAAATTAATGTCATTGTGGCCAGCTACTTACGGTTTTTCCACTCTGATAGCATCCATCTGTCTCACCCAGGCCTAGAAAACGTCTATTTCTTCCTGGGACTGCTCGTACCTTTGAAGGCTGTAGCCGCAACGCGTACATAAATCGACCAGTCACAGTTCAGCAGCGTGTATACCTGTTGTCACGCAGTCGTCCCAACTGCAGCTGCTGAGGAAGGGGGAAAGGGGCGGGGCCACTGCTCTACGATTGGCTAGTGTAACAAAAATGGTCTCAATAAATAAATAATACATAGATCTATCTCTATATATAAAGTAGAAAGTCTGTGCGTGTGTGTGTGTGTGTATGTATGTATGTAATTAATAGAAATCGCGGAGAGTTAACCGATCGGGACCAAACTTTGCACACATATACATCTCGGGCCGGCGGAGGTTTTAGGCCACCTTAGGTTATCGATTGATTATCGATTTATCGATTTTATTGATTTTTCGCTATTTTCGCCCACGGGCTGGTGAGGACATGTCTACTGGGGTTATCCAATACGCTGAACACGAATATGACAACCATTTTGTATCAAGTATTGATTTATCGATTTTATTGATTTTTCGCTGTTTTGCCCACGGGTCGGTGAAGACATGTCCACCGGGGTTCTCCAATGCGCTGAACGTGAATGTGGGTGGGTGACAAAGCATCATTTGGGGTTATCATGAATATGATGAGCACTTTCGAAGGATTCTTTGGATTCCACAGTTGTCATGGTCAGCGTTTAACTGCCGGAAGGAATAAAATACCCGAGCGAAGCCGGGCATACCGTCTAGTCTATATATAAAACATAGCCACCCTAACGACAACTTTTTTTTCAAAAATCTGGGCGACGCGCGTGGGCGCCAAATTCAAACGATGAGAAGCATCTGTAGACGAGGTGATGAAGGAACGAGTTGGGAAGCATGCGACATCATGGAACTCCCGCGCAATGCCTAGGATACTTCTCCCAGGATAGTATCGATTCGGATATCTACTTATTGATCGATTTTTCTCGTTTTAGCTACAATCCAGGTCAAAATGTGCCTAGTAGTACATAATAGAAATGTACGTTCCACAAATCTAGCGCGCTGATCGTCGTCCAAGTTGAAGTAGCTACACGCAACACATTGAGATGCTCAAATTTTTTGGATAAGCGTATGTAATCCACTTTGTGGCATTGTCTTCCAGAAGTATGCAGGAACTAGGCCTTGGAACCGGCATTTTCTTCGCGTTGCTTGCGTAATTCGCTGGCAAGCTGCTCAGCGTAAAAAAAAACACCTCGCTCGCCTGCAGCGAACAGTCTCGAGCGTCGTAAACGCGTTCAACACCACGCCGAGCCGAGACGCCGTTCGTTGCTTCGTTGCTCAACTTTCATCCGGCGCACTTAGCTAAGTTTCTTTGGCTCATTCGCCACGATTTATAGCTCCCAGAGGCGACGCGCTGCTGGCGACGACGAGTGCAGAGTCGCAGCGCGATTTACTCGACTTTCGCCCTTTTTCGTAAACACTCCAGCCTTTTTCGCACCGACTAGGCCGTTGCGCTGATCCCATGCAAACAGCGCCGTCGTGTATGTGTCAGACGCAAAAGAAACACACTTGTTTGATTGTCTCTTCATGACTTTTTCGCCGTTCAAATAAAGGTGCGCCTTAAAACGCCACCTTAACGGCGTTATTACAGTCAACATTATTTACAGAGTTACCCAGCAGCGTTTTATGGGTCCTGCAGCGAAGAACTCGTAACCCTGTGTGAGTAATTCGCATCACTCTGGGGCTGTACACGTAGAAAATTCTTGGATGTGTATCACGAGGGAAAAAGGGGCGTGACTAGGCGACTCTGATTGGCGTATTCTGGTCTCCCGTCACACCCTATTGTTTGGACTTGTACGGCACCACCCACAAATACACCATGTACTAAGAAATTGACATGAAGGATCTCAAACAGGTGGGCGTGACAGGCAGTCCAGGTGCGCCAATCAGAGTCGCCCGGTAGCGCCCCTTTTTCCTTCGATTTCGCTCGATTCATCCATAATTGTACCATCCATTCACTATCGCATAGGGATCTACCGCGACGTTAGGGAGAAGAGGCGGTGCTACTGTTCTACGATTGGTCCTTTCAAAGAGCCTCCACATCGCTCCTTGCATGCGGGTCAGGGTCAGGAGATACTCGTACGCCACAACACTATGCCGTATGTAGGGAAATTAAATGGACCAAATATTAATTTTATTTATTTTCGTTTTATTCATTTATTTATTTTTTTATTTACTCATTTGTTTGTTTTTTTTTCATTTATTTGTTTTTCCATTTATTTTTTTGGTCGATGTTAATATAGAGATCGCATCAATATACGTCGTAGTAATGAGATGATATTGAGGGGCGGGAAATTCTTTTGAATCCACCAATCGTGGGACAGTGGTAACGCCCCCCCCCCTCCACCTTTCCCTCATGATGCTATGCACCTGCAGCGTGGATCCTGTTCGACAGTAGTGTTTTAATTGCACAAAAACATATTCTAAGCTCACTAGCGAGTGAAATCTATCCACCAGAAACATTAAGATCCCATTACGAAGTCAATTCCTCCCCCCCCCCCCCCCCCCCC
>JARK01001354.1:916987-929465 GCA_000688135.1 Ancylostoma ceylanicum | reverse complement strand
ATCCGACTGCTTGACGAAGAGGGGGGGGGGGGGGCGGGGAATGCCCGTTAATCGTTGAAAAAAATGAGAGGTGGATTCTTAAGTTCAAATAAGTGTTCTAACTTCATTGTCTGTTCAGTTTTCGTTTCGTGCATGAACCTTATACGAAAACTAAACATATGAGTAAGTCTCCTCCTGCACTCATCAGTAAGGTGAAGGAGACTTACTAAATTAAATTTCGTAATTAGCTTTAATATGTGCACATATTTGTAGGTTTAGCCCACGTTTTGTCAGTCGCGCTCCCTACATTTTGTTAGTCGCAGTGATTTTTGGTTGCGTAACTTGAAAATCTGCTATATGGTGGGACAGGATTGAATAAGCATTCGGCCTTGGCGTGGTCTACAGCATTGGTGAGACGAACAGAAAGTTTAGTCCATGGACTAGATGCGTGCGTGCGTCCATCCATGCGAGCGAGCGTAAAGACATGAACACAGCTGAAAAAGTAAACATCTCTTCTCTTATTCTTTGGTGCTAACGACTACAAACAGGGCAGTAAGTATAAGAAATGAAAGAAAGTATAGCTGTTGTAAAAAGTGCAGTAAATGTATAGTCTGAAAACCAGAAAAAATTTAAAAAAAAAACAATTTTGAATGTTTTTCCCGGATCTGAAAATTTTCCCGGATTAACGAACGGGCCACGATCGGACGCAGATATCTAGACTTGGTTCTAACGACTACCTCTCTGGTGACAAATGCATTTCACTTCAGTGTTTGGGCGGGAATTCAAAATAGAGTTCTGTGTACACCGTAGAATCAACTGGTAAAAACGCCAAATTGAGGTAAAAGACTCTAGAAAAATAATTCTGGATTACGGGGTTTTACCAGCTTTTTTGAGGTGTAGCAAACAGGCATATTTTTTGGCCAGATTTTCCGGATTTTTTTTCTGAATTTGCTGCAAAGAATTATTACTTATGTATAAAGGGTCAGACCTGTTTCTTTGTTTTGTTAAAGTTATTTTCATTTTTATTATTTTGATACTATTTTGAGGTAGTTATTTCTATTATTTTGATACTAGAATAACGTAGCTGCCTTGTGGATTAATTTTAGTTGTAATTGGAGAATCGTTCCCTGTTGATTCTACACCGCTAGGTCCTGGATAAATTTTTCCGAGAATGTCTACATACATAAGTAGTGCGTTCCACTGGATTCCTCAGACTTCCGGATGAATTTCTGGAGAGTTTTGCGAAGTTATTGCATTTTTGCAGTTTTAGCAGGTTTCGCTTAAATTCCGGGTAAATTCCACTTTTTTCCGGTCGCAATCCTGGAGTTTTGCTGCGAACCATCGGTTCAGAATCATGGCAGTAACTACATATTCTGAAATTATTAGATCACCCAGATTTCCTTAATCTTCACGGCCTGCAAGCTTTTCATTGAGATTACCCAGTGTAACAAGTTCACGCCCCCGTTAAACGATGGGTAAATTTGTGGGGTCTCATTGCGCTTAGCCTGGGTAATCTGCATGATGCATGCGATCCCAGAGCTGTGACTTTTACTCAATCCAAATCCGCCCTATGCGCGGACTTTTCCTAGCCCTCTGCGTCCGCGGACCTCTCCCTCTCGCCCCTCGTCCTCCGCCGCCACTTTTTATCGCTCTGTATGCACCGTTAATAGTAGCGCGGCCTTGTTAAGGCTATTTGTCGCTCGTGCATCGCTGCGCGCGCACCACCCCGTCGCGCGTACCGTCACGTAAATCACTGCACCCCCCTCCCCCCCGACCGCCTTCCGCGTCAACATTTGTGCGGCGTTGAACAGCTCGAAAATGTACCTTGACGGTCCGCGTGTGGATTCAATTGTGAAGCTGGTGCCCTTTCGTAACGTCCACCCGCGGGCCTACCGGGTGGTGTTGAGCAGCGATCGTGTACGTCCGCGACGGTTTATGGGGCTCTTAAAGTCAAGGGGCTCGCAGATGTGTTGCATGCGGAATCACCAGGGTTTTTCTGGGCGATGTGCATTTCTAATCGTATAAGATCACGATCGCAACGACGACGGGATTTTATGGCGTATACCATTCCCACTTTGCGCCATACAAGCAACATCCTCGGCTAGGAGTACAAATTTCCTGGCTATTTTCCAAGTTTTTTTTTTTTCGTGGATTTCCAAGAAGTAGCGGTGTGAGGCAGTAGTGAAACTGTGTGACATTAGGTTAAAACTGAGGAAATATTGAATTCCAAAAAAAAAAATTTATCTGGTACTGAACGTTCAGTTGAATAAATTGTATATGTTTGCTGATGCTATGCCTTATCAATCAATACTGTACAATATCGATCACTATCGCCTGCGTACCTCGTACCCACTTTTGCACTTGAAGGAGCTCGGTTTATAGTAGAGGGATAAATTCCAGCAGAGCTACAGGAACCATTGTGATGGTCCCTGCTTACCTGCCTTACCTGCTATAAGACACATGATTTGGGGAAGAACGCAGAAAACATCAGAGAAAGGCAAAAACTGTCCCCTTGGATGAGTTGGGCGGAGTGCACCGGAAGGGGCGGGACTCAGCCACAGTGTGTACTGGCTCGCACGTGCTCTAAGTTCAGTGAATTTCTGTGCCAATACGGTGAGAGGTACCGTCGAGCAGATCTATGTGGTAAGGAGAAAACAACTGGACCTGGATGCACACTGAAGTTACCCAGGGTAAACGTGGTGGCGCTCGCGTTAACAATGATTAAATCTGTAAGTCTTATCACTTTACCCTGGGTAGTCTCAATGATATATGCGGCGTCTGAGATGGCTGCGTGACAAGAGGTACGCTGCTGCGCTGTGATTGGTCGATTCATACGTGCGCCGCGGTTGCAGCATTCGAAGGTAGGAGCACCGCGTAAGAGGAATAGGCAAGTTTTTGGGCTCGGCTGGGACAGATGAACAATAACGGACCCATCGGACGTAAGGAGATGACCAACGGTGCCATTCTATGCGTCAAAGTGGAAGAAGCAGCCTAGATTAGAGAAGCGCACGCGTGCGGCGCGGTCGCGTTGCGGCGTACGTCTTGACCACCCCCCGTCTGAGATTGGACCCGACATAAGGTACGATTACATACATACGCACAGGGAACTCCAGTAGCCAAGGCCCGGGGTAGCATCACAAGTTTGGAAAAGGTAAAACAAGAAGCGGAAGGGTTGGACGATAATGAGAGTTATGATCTCAATGCAATGTGTAGATGCGCAGACAGTCAGAGTGCCGCATTGCATGTGGTGCAGCGCGTGAATGCGGGTCTAGACCATTGGGGTTCCGTATAGTTACATAAATATATACAAGTTGCTGTTAATCTTTACCAATTTTAGATTGAGGAATTAGAGCAAATCATTTCAGACGACTTATCTACAGGACAATTCAATCACGGCTGCACTCCTCGTGATAGTAGGAAGCGACACACCACTGGTTAACCCACGAAGATACGTGTTAGCCAAAAGTTGACCCTATTGGTATTGGTTAGCGGGTATCAACACCTGGGTTAACGGGTGGTGTGGCGATGATCCCATTGCGAGAGGTGCAATCATGGATGACGATCCCTGTATGGTTGAAAATCTACGATCTGTACCGCATTGGTTCGATTGAAAAATGGGAAAATGTCCTTTGAACGGCCAAAATGTTTGAAATCGACTGAGAACGACCAGTTGAGTCAGCATTCCCCCCGAAGTACGGCACACCTGTAGCTTATTGCTGCTGGTTAACCAGATCGAAGAAAGCTATTCACTTCCTAGAAACTACTATTGAAGTTCAACATCAAATCGAAATCGAAAACTAAAAGTAGTAAAGTTGAAAACTGTTCAAAAGTACTAAAATTGAGGAGAAATTGTATAAATTGAGGTTAAAACTAGAACGGAAAGCAAACAAAAAGCATAGGTGTTGTAGTTCCTGAAATAGTGGTTAGGAAGTCTTTTATGGTTCCATGGCAATCTTCGCTGCAGTTTAGTGTTCATAATCTGTTTATGATCGCTGAGGACACCTATTTGGAAATTTATGACAAGCCTTAGCAAGTTGTCCCAGATTTCACCATAAACTCTGGCGCCGACTTTATAGCACCTTCTCAGCGCCTAATGATCCACAAGATCATGGCGGCGGCCGCCAGATTTGGTGTTCCCCTTTTAGTTTCGTTCTGACTCATCGGCTTGCTAAGAAGGGGTGAAAATTGGGTCAAGGATGCTCTGACAACTTATTCCAGAAAAAACACTTGTGAAGGAGGGTGCTGAAGCCAAAAATAGAAGAAAAATTTCTAAAAAATTATAAAACATGCCTCAGGTTTATTCCTTTGCCAGCGACGGGCTTATAGAACATTATTGACAGGCCTCAATTTGCATGAGATCACATGGTATAATTATTGATCGTCATTTAACTGTCACGTAAACAAATAAACAAGTAAACAAACTTCTTTAGAAAACATTTTCTGTTGACGAATGACCCTTTGTTTATAGCGACAAAGCTCAGAAGGATCATCTTTCGGCATTAGCTTGAGTTTCTTGCTTTGGAATAATAAACGAACTGCTGCTGGTTTGAAGACGAGTTGCTATTTGTTCCTTGAAGGATTGTAGAAAATAAACGATAAGAATATGCTGCATAAGAAAGTCAGATGTGAAAGTGAACTATATAGAAAAAATGTAATAGTTGTGGTTCAAAGAAGCGAAAAATGATTTATAGAGAGGAACTGAGGATGAATTGTGAAGAAATCTTTCACTAGTTCTCGGTGGCTTCTCAAGAAGAATGTGAATCAGATGGCTATGGACTTCGGACATGCTTCTTAGAGTTTTTTTTTTTAAATCTGCAGTACCGGTCGATCATTATTGCATCACAGAATACATGGCCTGCCGCGTCGCACCACCAACGCGGTGCGACGAACTAGGTAGGCGTTTTGATTGCCGATATTGATGTTCTGCTCATGTTTGATGTCAAAATCGCTGAAACATTCTAAATTGGACACAAAGTCACAGAGAAAATAGAAGGATAAATCAGTAATAGCAATCGGAGCGCCCAGGCACTACCGCGCCGCATGAGTGTGCGACGCGGCAGACTTGATGGGAGGTATTCTGTGACTCAGAAATGATCGATCGGCACTGTATGTTCATTAAAACGAAAAAGACATGTATAATTCAACACGTATAAATCATAGCAATGCAGACATAGGAGAAATTGGTTATTATAGTCAAATTTATTCACTACTTGTACAAAAGTCATTTCTGAGCATTATTTCTTCCTGGCCCAAGGATGACCAAAAAAATTCTGAAATTCCAGTTGGCAATGGAGAAGACGTGACAACAGAGTGGAACTTCGAAAGGGCATCATTCCGCCGAAATGAACGACCGAATGGCTTGACGAACACCGGTGTCACAGCTTCAAACCCCGTGCTGGATGCTACAATGAAGGTAACTTTTTTTATTTGTATTTTCTGCTTTCTGATCGTTTATTTGGCGGGATTTTTGCTTTTGTTGTCATTATGCGATCTCACTTTCTGTCATAGTTTACCCCACTGTTGTGTTGTTTTTCGTGAAGATAGGAGTGTTTTCTTCCTGTCATCTCCTTTCTAGGATGGCACTTCCTTCACTTTAGCAAATACTAATATTTTTTAATATTTTTTGCGTTAGGATTAGTCCTCCTTTCACCAAAATTCATCTTCTTCTTGGATGAAATGAGGACTTCCTGCTATCCATCAATTTCTCCATAGAACCTTGTCTGCATTCTTCGATTTTCGCGTTTTCTTGTCGGAGAAGTCCTTGTTCCAACAGAATCCGTGGTTGAATCTCAGTTTAATCAAGACCTCCCTTGATACTGCTCTCATTAATGTTTGCCTTACAAACGACAAAGCAAACAAATCTTTTTCTCCAGAAAAGAACCGCATGTAAGTGTTTGCCTGTTGTTTCTGTTGATTTGATTTGCTTCTGTCAGGGAAATTGCTGTAGCACCTGGAAAAAAGTTGCGCTGTCAGGGTTTCTCATCGAATGGGAGTGGTTCGTGAAGGTGAATGGATAAAATGGATAATAGTGGGATCCCCAAAGAGGTGTTATCCATGGCGATGGAAACGTGTGAATCCCCTTACATACACTGATATGTAAAAGTTATAAAACCAGTTCCATCATGTTGCTGACCTCGTTCCTCAGACTTCTAGGCCCGAACGCATCATTCAGATCAGCCATGGTAAACGGGTCAACGAGTTTAAGCTTACCGTTTACCCAACTCTCATAAACATTTTTACTCATGCATATGTGGGCCGCATGCACTATTGAGATTACCCGATATAAGCGAGTTGACACACTCAGATTTTCAAATCATTAACACGGGTGGAAAACATATCTACCCTGGGTAATTCTAATTATGCATCGTCTGTACCCAACTGCTGTCTATGGATAATCACACCTATCCGTACGCCGATTCTTGTGAGGGTGCGTTTGGGCTCTGGATACTTGAGATCAAGCGAATTTACCACAAAGAAAAACCAACTTTAACGAAAGAAATTTTACCTGTTCTGCTATTCCTGAAAAATCAGGGATGAAATCGATATTCCATGTTGTATCTATAACGATACATAATCTTCATGTTTTGAAAAAATTGTAGTTATTCCTTGAACAAGGTGTAGATGCAGAATAAATGGTTTACTTTACGCTTGACCATATTTTTTAATAGATTGGACGTGAACCAAACGATAATTCTAACTCTGTCGGTTTGATTCAAAGAGCGGGGTAGGGATGTAGAGAAATTTCAATGAAAATTATCAGTGAAATACCCAACTACGTTGCACTGGTTTACATATCCGAATGTTAATTGTGCACGATCCTTGTTTGGATATGCGGTTTCCAAACATTATTTGTTTTTTTTTCTGAACTATTCTGTTGAAAAGCCATCAAGGACATTCTGAGAGTTGCCTTGCGATTAAATCGCTCCTGGAAAAATAATTGTTGTTTACCAAGTTCCCCATGAAAAGGATTGATGGAACTTAATCTCTAGGTTTTCCCTTTCCCCTCACAAAGCTACTTACTAGCTCCTGCTAGAGTCTAAGGCGGTTTTTTCTGGATTTGTCAATCTGCTCGGTGCATTCGTAACAAGCTTTCACTCTATCCTGGGGCATTCCATTACTTTTTCCATTGTGTGAGCAGTGTCTGTTTGGACATTTTGCTACTCGTTGCTGCGACAACTGTTCCTGGATTTTATTCTCATAAACTCTATAAACTCTCTAAAAGGCTGCACTACAATGTCTTCCTCGGATTCCTCGAAGGTAAGCTCCTGCACCCTAGCCTTACCTGTCGCCAGATTTGTGAAAATCCTTTCCTGTTTGCTTGTTGTTCTCGCTTCCAAAGTGCTTCCGGTCGGTGGCGAAGAGCTCATTATCGTTAACGACGACTTTCACGGTGCGCTACGGAGGATCGGACGGGCAGCGCGCGGCTCCTTTACACTGGAAAAGGAGCCTCGCCTCGGCTGGCTGCGACCTGGCGGGGGTAAACAAAACATGGCGCGACCCTCGAGCCGAGAGCGACTCGATTGTGGGACCGAAATCACTCAAATCCACTCATATCATTGTTTTCATTCACGGTGTCGAGTGCTCGCGGCACTGCTGCTGCCGCTACGGCGGGGTTTTCAGGAGGTGTGGAGGTGAGAAGAAAATCTGGGAATTCAGCACCAGTACTTGGTGGATTTGGGATAATTAGGCCTTTATGTACCGACATATACGAAAAATTCCAAGATTAAAGGCGAGGAAGTGAAAGGATTTCAACTTCATACATTTATAATAACTTTATAATAATGTATAGCATTTGATAATCTTTTTTATAATAACCTAGTAATAATTGATCCATAATAATTTACAATTAAATTCACATTTTGCATTCCAAAAAATTGTGCTGAAGAGAATACAAAAAAACGAAATGGAAATTTCCGAAAGCTTCACTGAAATTTACCTGGCTGCGGTCCGTCTACTTTACTGTTTTTTCTTCCCTTATTTTCATCTCCACTGCCTTCTACATATACTACTTATTCGCTGCTAGGGTTATGGCTATGCCTATGGCGTAGTAAATGACCAAATAAACAAATAACTGAATAAATAAAAACTTAAACATGTAACTGTTAGAAAAATCATAAAGAACAGTTGGCTTTCTTGAAGGTTAAATGTTTATACGTAGAAGATGGAAGAGATTTCTTCTGGAAACTAATCCAGAACTAAGCTCCGAAAAAAGGCCAAAGTTGCATGACATTTTGGGCGAGCTATTCCTGGACACAGATCCATGTCACCTCATCTCATTCATGAGTTCTCAGGAGGTCTGAACATTTGGAAAAAATTCGGAAAAATAATTTTCCAGTGGTTCTGTATCCATCTGCCTCGTTTTCATTTGTCTACTGGACCTAAATGCATCACTGAAATTACGCGGGGTAAATGTGTTGGCGCTCATGATAACGGTAGGTAAATTTGCGTAGTGTTGACAAGTTTGCCCTGGGTAATCTCAGTGATGTGTGTGACCCGTGACTCTACTTACCACTTGGTTCTGGAATATGTTTATTTTTTTTATTCATTTGCTTTCATTTATGCACTTTATTGAGCTGAAGATTGAAGAAAAATAAATAATTAATAAATTAAAAAATATCGAATTCTAAGCAAACGAAGAAACAAACCAAAAGACAAACAAACCAGCAGTGACTATGATGACGATGTTCTACTCTTATGCCTAGGACAAATGCTATCTTTTTGCTCATTCAAAATCTCAGGATAATCTTCTTTTCTCTCTTTCTTTTTCTCCTGTGAGCTTCTCTTACCAAATTATTGGCTCTGCTTTAGCGTTTTTCATCCAGTAGCTTTCCACGCACTTTTCTTATTTAATACCCGCACACTGTTTTTTTCGGAAGCCGTGAAACTTCTATGGATGTGCGCAGAGATGAAAAATTCGAGGAATTTCGCTTGCGGAAGGCTCTGCTTAGTGCCACTATTCTGCTGAAGAAGCCTTGTTGCTCGAGAAATTCGGGTCCTGACAGCTATAACCATTCGGTCCAGAGCAGCTCCTCCGAGGCTGTCTTTATGCAAAACCTACGAGTAGAAACTTCCCGAGAACATCTGTTTACTGTTCTGCTAATAATGACAATCTCTTGCTGCAAGGGCTTACGTTCTTCGCTTATTTGCAACAACTTTACTGTTCGTTTTCTCTTCTGCCCACTTTTTTTGTTCCCGAAAAATAATCACTTGAAAAACTAATTAATGAAACAAGCAATTATTTCGCCTTGGCTCATCACTCCACTAAGCAAAACAGCATGCAGCTGGTTGATTGATGTCACCTGCCACTTCTTGTTGAGTAGTTCGTTTTGTTCGGATGATGCATCGTCTTTACCTTGTCCACATTTAGTCCCAGTAAAACTTGCAGCTGCCTCTCCACACTTTTCCTGAATGTTATAATAACTCCTGGTCAGGAGAGGGACTGAACAAGGGTGAGCGGAAATGTTACGATGAAGATGGAAATCTACCAATTATTTGAAGGAGGATATCCAAATAAAACTGGTATAATAGTACTTCACCTATGCTGTCTACTTGTTACCATTACTAAATGACTAAATCAATAAGAATGTCAAGGCAATTAATTTGTCCTGATTTCGATTTGATTTTTTCAGACACTTACCAGTTTCCACCTTTTCATAGGGGCATTTTGCGTATTTTTTGGTTCCCAGGCATTGTAAACATACTGCTGTTAAGATGCGTACATTATGCTACGAAGATGCACCTTGAATGCACGAATCAAGTGAATAAATAAGTAAACAAATAAATAAATCGAAGATTGAAGCAATGTCCAGCTCTTGTGTGGAAAATGTGTGTGGATAAGATCACCCACTGCGAAGCTTCTAGAAATTCAAGGATTAGGTGCCTCTCCCTCACAAAAATTTGCTAAAAAATTGGAGATTAAATGCCTCCATCTCACAAAAATTCATTCATTTTGTGAAAGAAATAAAATTATTTTTTGCCATCTCTTGGGCGAAACCATGTAAACCTTTCCATTCGCCGGTTAACGTTCCGCTTACCTTCATGATTTAGAGCCCGGATCGTTTGATTTTTGTGATTTTGTGCACCATTTGCTAACTTAAGCTATTGTAATGGTACGCAACTGTCACTAGTGTGACACTGTGAGTTTTTATGAGATACACCACCCTGGATATTCTGAAACTCCAGGAAAGGGTGTGATCAAGTTTCTTTCTAATATGCCCATCAGATTCCCCACCTCTTAGAGCTATTCCATGCAAATTTCAGGAACTGGCCAACGACATCTGGGTTTCCTTGAAAACCTGGAAAATTCACGCATTGTTCCGTAGTTATAAGGACCACTGAAACTTTGAAAATATTCTATCACAAAATACCTCAGCTCACTTTTGGTTCTAGGACTTTCTAGGAACCCTGGAAGTGAGCCAGGATATGAGACCTTGGAATGGTTTAAAAAGGGGTCCCGTTATCTTACCTGAATTCTTCAAAAATTTACTTGCTGACTCTAAGCTGCTAAACGTTTTCTCATCACCTCTTGAAAGAACTCTCTGTTGCACTTGTCCACCTCACGTTGTCCTCGTGTTGACTCACACATCTCCTCCGGAACTGATCGCTCTCTGAGCCAGCACGTCCTGGTTTTTTACCCTTTGCTCTGGCACAATCCAGAGATACGTACGTACGCAACCCGCCGGATCGCGTAACTCATCCTGGAGAAACGCAACAAGTGTTCGCACTGATCCGTGAAGGTGAATCAATCAACCGGTGGCAGCGTGGCCGCAGCAGAGTCAGCCCCATCCTCTCGTGTTACCTCGTCCCGAGGCTCGTTACACCATGGCGAGTTTCGCTGGTCCGCGCTGTGTAAGCGCACAGGGACCAAGTGACCTGCGGGCCGGAACTGCTCGAAATGCGGGCTGTTCTGGCTGCGGGACATCGAAGCATCGCGCATTTCCCGGGCAGGACGTAAAAACGGCGAGAGGTTCGCGAGTGAAAGGCCGTTCGATGCGCGCTTTTTGCACATCAACCTCGATCGCAAACACTCGACCAGCAAAAACACACCATCGACATTCGACATTTATACTAGCGCGCAAAAAATCGCCGTCGTAATCAAACCCACGGGTGAGGGTGGAAGCGATTTTGATGAGCGTGCACGGGACGACCTTGAGATGGAGGAGTCCAATCAGGTACATAGTACGCTCCCCCGGTGCCGCTACTTGGCCTCAGAGAGGGATGGGAGGGGGCTGCTACGGGGTGAGTGATGCGCGGGCTGAAATTCGAGCGATTTGGGATTTTGGAGCGTCGAAACTCCCTGAGAGAGGATTTCGAAGTGCCCTTTTAAGCTGGAAACGTTGCCGTGGAGTGGCTCAGCTCTAGGATTCCTAATGGCTCTGTCTTTCTTTTGTTCGCGGCAGCGATGTTATCGCTTCCTCTATTTGCGCCTGCTTCGACTTTTTTAAAGTTTTTTCCTTTTCCAATCTTCTGAGGCAATTCGTTCGCTGCTCTCAAAGCATGTGGTTCAATGAAATGTTTACGAAATTTTCAAGCTCTGAAATTATTTCTACAATAAACAAACAGGGGTCGCATGCATTACTGGGATTCCCCAGGGCAATGCGTGTCAAAATCACATGAATTTTCCCATCGTTAGCGTGGGCGGCAACGTGTTTATCCTGGGTAATCTCTGTGGTGCATCCAGGCTCCGAATGGTCGCCGTTCTAAATTTCTGAAGTGTCGACCATTACTGGGATTCATGGAACATTAATCACGCAAAACAACCATAGTTAGCGTGGTTGCTTATCTTATAGATTACAGAATATCAGAAGACTCAGAGCCTGGATGCATTATTGAGATTACCAAGGGTGAACTTGTTGACGCCCGTACTAACCATGGGTAAATTCGAGGATTGTTAGCACATTCACCCTGGATAATCCGAGTTGATTTGTTAGCCTGATTTTGCTTGGTTATGCGTTTATGAATCCTAGCATTGTTCAGCGGTTCAGAAAAGTAGATGAACACGGTGGATACAGGCAAAAAATCTCGGTAAATCTACTTTTCCCTAACCCGACCTTTAACCTCCACGAAAGTTGTCCACTTTTCAAAATTACTGCCTATGACCAAGGGTTACCAAACAAGGGCTATCGAGAACGTCAATAGTAGTTGAATCACGGTTTGAAAAAATCTTGCGGAAACGCTGGTGACACAATGTACATAGAAAGTATGGATAAAAGAAATTTCTGTATGTAAATACACTACATAGTCTAGGTTTAGCTATCCATGAGCTTTCTTTTTTCCGTCATAGGATAGTTTTAGCAACTGCTGATTTACAGTCTACCTAAGTTTTTTTTTTTTTTGTTTTTGCAATGGAAGTGAATGGAAGGCTGACGGAACGTATAAAAAGAAGGGAAAATTTTCACTGCAGAAACACGAAAAAAAGCATTTAAGCTGGTGGATAGTAGGCTTATGTATACTTGGAAGCTAATATGTAAGAAAGTATATACCTGTGCAACAGTGGCGG
>JARK01001354.1:905791-916202 GCA_000688135.1 Ancylostoma ceylanicum | reverse complement strand
CACCCCTCCACTTTCTGCGTCTGCCACTGCTGTGCAATGTAAGTGATTTTGGTACCACGAAAATCAAGAAGTTTTGGAGAAATTTTGGATAGAGAGGGGTGGAGGGGAGAGTAAAGAGGGAGTCGTTATTCTTGGAACATTCGTGGATTTGTGCCAGCCTTTCATCCTCATTTCATCCAGGGCGCAACCCTAATTCGCTACATTACATATTCATTCGATGTGTAGGCCGTACTTTTTACTACTACTTTAGTCTTCTATCTGCTTACCTACTAATTTATTCGTTCACTTATTGTTTGTTTATTTATCCATCTTTTTGTTTATTCGAGGGTATCAGTAGCAACTGAACAAAGCGAATTGTGTTTTCCGCCAAACGGAGATTTGCACAGTTAGGATTTTAGGATTGAGTCCTTTAAAACATTAATTTTCAATTTAGGTAACCAGAAACAAGGTGTAAGGGTACTACCAAGAAGAAAGGAACAGATATGGATCAATAGCTTGTGTAATATATTTTCTAAGGTGATAAATTTTGAAAAAAAATTACAAAAAGCAAATTAGGCGACTTAATCTCAACGGAATTTGTGAAGAGGCGCTATTGGTGTCGAGTTCCATGGGGTTGAGAACTTGAGAATCTAAAATTTAGAGAGGAATCTTGATTTCTGTTATATCTTTGTCGGCCCTTTTTCAACTCGTTTTCTTTCCTCTCCGGCTCCAGAACACTAAGAAAATCTACTTTATGTAGCTTAAGAGGCCTTCTGCATGAGAACTCCCCTCAAAGCTGTTCTCATTCATTTGCCCATAGAGGCTTCAGCAATATTTTTTTCCGTGCTTAAGAGACCCTCGTTCTCGTTCGAGCATAAGGAGGACTCCTGGAGTATTCCGCACGTCAAGCCACGACGCCCCAGCCAGAGAAGGAATAGTTAATCACTGCGGTTTTTCCCTTTCAAACCACTGTGAAAGTGCATTTTGTATAGTACGACGGCTAAGCTGTGAGAGATCTCCTCCACAAAACCACGTAAAACGCGCATATTTCTCGAAAACATCGCAATTTCCCTTCTGATCGCACATCTCATTCGCATAAATCTACGGCAGCGGTCGACGCGTCAATCACACTGTTCCGCAGTTGCGGACTTTTACAAATCGCGATTATTTACGGCCGACTCAGGGATGGGTGTGAGTGCCTTAGTGCCTCATCTGCGCTGTAATTCTCGCCAAAAAACTGCCCCACTAGCAATAATATGGCTGGCGAATCGCGCTGGCGTAGTATGAGGTCCCGGGTGGAAAAACTCAGGCGCCGGCATTGCGTGAAGAATGCTCGAGTGGATCTATGTGGGGCAACTTATTATGAGTTTTTGCTTAGAAGTGGGTCGATTCAGTGTTGGAGTAGGCTCCTCTAGTACGACTTTCTGGATAGTTCCTGAGTTCCTGGCCGTCGTCGGCGTTTCGACAACTCATCAACTGCAGAGTTGTTCCTGGCCACTCCAGGAAAGTCAATAATCCCACAAAAACCCCTCTGGTTTGCCTACTTAGGAGGAGAACTATGAGCAGAGGAGTCTTCGGCGCTCGAAACCTCTCCGCCTTTTACTTGGACGTAAGTCGGATCTCTAGCGCTTGGCTCGGAAACCTCGTGGACCTCGTGCTGTTCTCGGGCAGGTTTCTTTCCCATTCTGGCCTCTGGCGATTTTACACCGGCGGTTTTTTGGAAATTTCTGAAGAAGTCATGGATTTTGGCAGAATTTTATTAGTTTCCTAAAAGTTTCTAATTTCCTTCTGATTTTTTTCTGGAATTTATATGGATTTTTATAGGAGGATTTGGTGAATCCTTGAAAGGATGAATGAAAGGATAACAGAAAGTATTAATTATATGTAGTATAAACTAAGTGATAACTAGTTTGAAAATAATGATAATAACAATTGAAAATAAACTCATGCAAAGTTTTTAATTTTAATATTTTATGGAATAATTTCGAAACATCGGTGACCTACTCTGGAGGGGGGAGCCCCCCCCCCACCCTCCCCCTTCCCCTTTTGCTTCCGCCACAGGTGCCTATGGAGTAATATGTATAGTTCATCCACTTGTAAATCCACTTTACTTCTTCTCCTTTTTCATCCTTTCTTTCTTTTATCCTTTCCTTCTTTCTTCCTTCCTTTCTTTTTTCTTTGTCTTTTTAATTCATTCATTCAATTATTCTTTTTCCTTCCTTCTCCTTTCTATTATATTTTCCTTCCTTCTGTCTTCCTTTTTTTCTCTCATTGTCTTGCTTTCTGTCTGTCTTTCTGTCTGTCTTTCATTCCTCCTATTTTTCTTTCTCTCTACTTCTCTCTTTCTTTCTTTTTTTCTTCCTTGCCTTCTTTCCTTCTCTCTGTCTATCTTTCTCTCTTTTTTTCTCTCTGTCCTCAGTCCTTTATTTCATATTTTCTTTTTCTTCCTTCTTTCTTTCCTTCTTTCCTTCCTTCTTTCTTTCCCTCTTCCTTTAATTCTTTTTTCTTCTTCTTCCTGTCTGTCTGTATGTACATGTGTATGCCTGCCTGTCTGTCTGTCTGTTTATCTCTTTGTCGTTCTATTTATCTTTCTTTCTCTCTATCATTCCCTCTCTCTCTGTTTTTCTTCCTTTTTTCCTTCTTCCATCTTTTCTTTCTTTCCTTTGAACTTTTATACAACTTTGATGATAAAAAAATGTGTTTTGATGTAATATTTGAGAATCCTACGTAAATTGATACAGTAAGTAAACAGTTCCGAATGAATAATGACAATGGACGAGTAACAAGTAAATAAACAAGTAAATAAATAAATAGGCAAGAAAATCAATGGCAAGCCAATTTTCTTCACTCTGCTCTCCTAGCGTATTTGTCTTCCTGAATATACGAGTAGCTTTCTCCGGCTATAGGCAGGCGGCACCACGGATAAAGCCGATAAAACAGGTGTGGCCGAGCCGCAAAAAAAAAACGTTCGGCTTGGATTTCCCATTTATTGCCTCCGACGATAGTGTCACGCGTCTATTCAATGGCTATCCTCCAGAAATTGCTCACCTCTCGGTCACGGAGGAGAAAATTGCTGAGGTTTCGCAAGGTTTGTACTAAAATTGTGATAATTCGTGAGATTCGTTTTTTTTTTCTATTTTTTTTTCAGTTCGGGGCACATTCTTTTTTCTTTTATTCCCTTCTGAGTACTGTGATTGGCGCACTACTGCTTTTTTTTATTCTACCACCTATTATCTTTATTCCTGCTGCCTCATTTCATCCAGGGCCTTGATGAGCCGTTAGGATTACCCAGGGTAAACGTATTGACGCCCTTGTTGACGATTGACTTTATGTGGTGTTAACATGTTTACCCTGGGTAACGACTCATGATGTATGCAGCCCAAGTAAGGGGTTCTACACCACTCGTTTCTTGGTAAATTACGGAAAACGGGTGGTTACCATGCAGGAAAAATCAGAGTAACCAGATTCGTCCGGTTTTTTCTCTTGATTTTTCGACATTTTCTAAGAACTTTCAGAAGTTCGCATTTTCCCGGGCGGATTTAGCCTAGGCTACACATACATGCATTCCTGATGATTTCCTTTCATTTTTTTCCACCTGCAATTTTCATGTGGAATGTAAGCAGGGGCTGCTCTGCAGCATCATCTAATTGCATAGTATAGTCTTTACTTATGTATACAAAAACAGATCCACGAAGAAATTATCCCACAACTTCACGATACCAGTGGGGTATTACCTTAGGGTATCGGCACAAGTTCCAACTCATTAGAGGTGCTGTTTGGATTCCCTAGACATTTTCCAAATATCGATTTGCCGGTGTCCATCCGAAGAGGTCAATCCACGCTTTAATCCTCCTTCCAAATAGGGAGAGCCTATAGGTGTGATCCGGCGGTGTTCTTGGGACTTCACTAGGGCTTGGGCAGTGCTCGCCGTCGCTATCGTTTGAATGGCAGCGGCTACTGATTCGATAATACTGCATACATCTCGGGAAAAGTTGCGGAAAAACGGCAGCTAAATACAGAATCAACTGAAAAGTCACGTGTTGTTTGTAGTAATATCTGCCGCGATTGTTCTAAACCTCCTTATACATCGTTTTATCCGGCTCCCCACTCTTGCCTCTTGATCACATGTTCTAATTCTGCTTCTTCTGTGATGTTTCCGCAAATTTTCCTGGGGTGATAGCACAGAACTTCACCGGACGAATGATCCACCATGACGGAAAAATAGGCGGCGCCTCTGCCATGCGATTGGTGCATTCTATTACACCTATTCCTGTGTTGGTATACGAACGTTTGTTACCCATGAGCGTTATTAGAAATATTTTCCAAGGATTACTCTCCAACAACTGAGAGCAAAACCATGTGTTAATCTGTTTGGGGGATAAGCATTGAACATGTTCAACGGCTAATTTGGCCTTTGTCCAGAAATCATAATCTTGGCTAAAAATTAGGGCGAGGTCAATGAACGCGTCGGACCTCTATTGCTAGCCTTTCCAGTCAGCCTGTTGAGTTCCGGCACTAAACCACCACAAAACTCTGTAGGCAGAACATAAGTGGGTAATGAAACTGGAAACCTTTTCTAAAAATAGAAAAAAATTCAAAGAACAATTACTGCTTGGATTCTTGTTGGGTTCAGCATGATCACTAGCCATTTGCCTGAATCAGGGTTTTTTTTTTGGATTAGTCGACTTCGTAGATAGCACGTGGTTTCAGGTTTTCTGAGTGTTTCGACATTCAAAGCGTGGCGAAATATGATTTATTCGAAAATTTCGAATATTCAAAAGAAAAAAAATAATTCAATCGATTTATAACCCGAACTTTTGTCCGTTCTATTTACAAAATGTTTTTTAGGTACAGAGAGAAACTAAATCAGCCAAAACAAACAAGTGCAGAAGCCTCAACATTTTTTTTGAAATTTTGTTATTTAAATTTTGCGATAATAAGTATTAGTGAGAATAATGTCACTAATAATAAAAATGGAATTTCAATGTAGATAGAGTAATTCTGATAGATTAAGATCCTTAGATTCAAGGTAAAGTTGGCCCAGAAGTCTTGTAACAATATACATTTTTTGACCATAATTTTTTCTTTGGTCTTGGATGGAAATTCTTTGGCAATGGCATATGCTAGAATGTTCTATTACTTCTCAATTGTGGAAATTCGCAGACCGTGTTCCATCCGAGGAGCAATAGTGTTATGATTGCTTGGAAAAAATATATAACTTGACTTTCAGATCATGGTAATACTACCGTCTTTTCTTTTTCCTTTTTTTTTTCTTTAATTTTTTTTCACTAGATATTTGCTTATTTTTATTCCCGTTTCACTTATTTTTTGACAATACTTTTTTATCCTCGCACGCAAACGGCCTTCAATAAATCTCTCTACCTGAATGCCGGGGCATTTCCCTTCTGTGACAGATGACTGCTCCAAGCACTTGCATATCCATGCATACGCTTGTTCCAAGCCAGACAGCGCCGCTTTTTTTTGACAACTGTTCCTGATTTTTAGTTTTTGACGAGTTGTCGCGGAATTTCGGCTCATTTGCGTTGCTTTGCAGGGTCCACCGAATCCCGCCGAAGCCGAGTTGAACATCCACCAACACATGCAGAATCTGCTGGTGTCGTCCGGGCGCCAGAGCCATCTGGCGCGACTGCCCAGCACCAGTTATCGAGCCGATGGACAGATTAGCGACGCTTACTGGTTTGGAGGTGAGGCACACGGGTTTTTTTTCCAGGGTTATTTTTTACCTAAGGTCGTTGTTTGATGCCGTTTTATCTTGCATCTTTGCCCGTACATTGATGAGATTTTCCTTGAACGAGCCGCCCGTTTCTTGCAGCGGAAGGCTGTCACTCTGCCACTGACATCGTTCATCTTTGCACTTTTTTCCACACATTACTTCATGGCCTCGGCGCGAAAAAGGCGCTTTTAGCAGCGGAGAAAAACCCCCGTATGTTGTAAAAGTGAACTGTTGTGCACACCAGTAGATGTCTTTCGTTCGTTCAACACTTTCACGTTCACTCGGCGCTTCTATCCACAAAATGAAAATTTTAGTCCGGTTATCAGGTGGTTTTACCGTAGTTTTCGGGCTCGAAATCAAAAGTGGTTTGCTCATAGCAAAATTGAAAACAACTGACCATGTGATCAGGTCCGACCGAACATCGAACGATCTATCAGTGCTGGTTTTGAGATCAGAAAAGAAGGTTCACCCATTGTGCTCGGGAATTACGGTAATTTCGCTTGCTCACCGGACTGAACTTTTTATTTTGTCCATAGTATTACCATTAAGTAGTTCAGTCGAACCAGTTTCAAGCAGTAGGCTTTCGTTATGACCCTCTGAAGGGTGTCTCTGGCTATGATAGCCGAGAGATGAAACACGTCTTTTTATTGGGTTCTTTACTGTTTTTACTGTTCCGCTAATAGCGTTTACATTTTCTGTTCCTTATATACATATGCTTTCTCTTCTCACTTGGTTTTCCTGAGCTCACCCAAAATGCCAAGTAAAATGCCAGGACGAAGTTAAAGGCAGGATATCCTGCTGTTCTCCGCAACTGCTTCGCTTGGCTTTCTGCTGCGGTTCACCTGCTTTCGTGCTGCGTTTTCTACTGACCTTCTGCTGCGTTTTACTATAAAGTTTGTTCTGCTTTTTGACCTTATCTTCAAGAGCAACTCATGGAAAAGTATGTAACGCTGATTGCCTGTTTCTGTCTCATATACCCTTTCCTGCATCTGGTGCAACGCCGGAAGGCTGGGTAGTTCCATACCCACTACTAGCAGCACCTCGGCATAAACTACGTCTTGGTGGGTAATCATTTCGATCAGACTATGTCTTTGTGGGTAATCATTTCGATGAGTGCCAGGTGAAAAGTAAATTTAATACGCCTGTCATGAGCACGGCCAAGGATGCATCCTGACCCTGGTAGTGGTCTAGCTGCACTTGTGCCACTCTACAAATCCTACTTGCTTCCACAAGAGCACTCAACAGTGGAACAAGTTTTTGCCACAGCGTTGACGTCCAGTGTGTTTTTGTGCAGTAAGGCGGGGTTTTTCGACTAATCGACTTTTTCCTTCGAAATATCCTTTACGGCGGATTCATTGAAGCTGTCAGGGATGAATGCAGACATTACGAGAGTTATTAATTAGCCTGCAAATTTGCAATAAGCCATAGGCTTTTTGAATGTAAAAATAGAGTGGAATTCTGCCAACAGCGATCTATTCGAAATCGACTTTGGTGTGTTCTCAGGGGAAACTAGGGGAGATCGTAGGGAGTTTGTCCACTGGAACAAAAAGATGTCTATCCAGGAGGTTTTTTCAACCTCTTCACATTTCTGGACATGGTTCATAAATGGAGATCGTTTTGTACTTCTCCTCGAACAACTTTTGTCACTACCTAGGAACCCTTATTTTTCATTGGTGGTCAAAAGGAAAGGAAGTTATACTAGTTACTTGGTGCTAATGAGGTTAAGGTTAACTATCGCTTTTCCTTGCTATTCCAGGAACGCTACGACCGCTGTTCCCAACATAAAGAAAATTTAAAAACCTTGGGAACTCTGGGAAAGAACTTCATCCGTCTTTGGTCCATCAACGGCAAGAGCAAGTATAATAGTAGTATCGGTGTAGGTTTTTGTCGTTCCCTATATGGGTAAAAGCTACCTGGTACAGCGTGGTATGGGTTGTTTTATACTTGTTTTATAGTACATATGAATGCGGGAACATGTTTACTTAATCAGTATTTTTTGTCCTATCTGGGTGAGTACAATCCTTGCTGCTGGAGAATAAGGTGATGAAGGGTAAAACGGTCAGTGTTGATCAATCCATTTGGCAGGTCGTCAAGCATTTGACACTTCTCCAAAATCCTAGAGGCAAGCAAACATCCTAAAGAAGCAAATAAAAAAAAACGAGGAGACATCTATCCCTTTGGGGCAATTTTGGCCCCAAAATTCCCAATGAAACACCTCCGAATTCCGTTCCATTCACTGGCTGACCGTGCTGCAGCCGATGTTTGTGCTGTATGGTTGTAGCAGTTAACGCGGCGCGGCGACATGCGTTGCCGAGCATTGTCTCGTGGTCGACTGTGCGGTCGCCGGCGCGAGATCTGTGTACACAGGTGGGAGTGAAAAGCCTCTCGCTGATTGTACGCGTCGATGAAAAGCTCCCTGAGACACGCAGAGAGATCGCATCGAATTGCAAACGGGGGTCATGGGGGACGGGAGAAGAATTTTCTGGAACCAGGGGATGGTTTCGGGAAGGACCATAGAGAAGTTGATAAAGAAAATCAACATGGTGCAATTTGCTCTCGTCAGGATACCTCAAGGAAAAGTACTTTGAGTAGGTCATTCATAAATATTTCTTATGGACCGGTTATAGGAAACCACGATTAGTTTTTTTTTTTCTTGTGGGAGATCGGAGAAAACATTTCTTGAATCAGGAAAGGGTGGAGGGGAGAGGGGGGGGGAGTGGAGAAAATGAAAAAAGAAGAAATGGAAGCGAGAGTGACAGAGAGAAGGAGAGAGAAGGAAAGAGGTGAAGAGGTGAATTATCTCCATTTCGGTTTTCTCACACACAAAAGAACTCTACGCAAGTGTATTTATTGTTATTTGTTTATATGTATTTATTTATTTATTTAATATACCCTTTCCTCGAATTTACAACCAGCTTTGAGTGAAAATTCCAAGATGAGTACAGTGAACTCCAAGCGGTCATAGACAAGGGGCGGGACCGCGGCGCGGGCACTCTGGTTGTCTGCTGCACCTCCCGAGGCAGCGGGAAATCACGACGTATCGGTTTTCCTCCGTGTCTCTGCCCAGCGGGCCCGCTGCCTCAGTGCAGCAGACAACCAGAGTGCCCGCGTCGCGTCCCGCCCCTTGTCTACGACCGTTTGGAGCTCACTGTACTTCATCATGGCCCAAAATTAAAATTATGGTCACAGCGCGCCACTTTCGACAGCTTCGATTTATTTTCGGTTGCTGCTTCATACTTGGTAGTAAATTATGCTAGCAGAGGTCGTCTACTTTGTCTGCGTGACAAGAGGTACGCTGCTGGGTTGTGATTGGTCGGTTCGTGCACGTGTAGCGGCTGGAGCCTTGGAAGGTATGAGCCGATCTGGGGAGAAATAAGCAAGTTTTCTAAGCTTGGATGGGACAGATGAATGCTATCGGAGCCGAGAAATTGTAAGGAGATGGCCACCGATGACATTCAGTGCGTCAAATTTGAAGGATAATTTGGACTTCGGAAGCAAACGCATGCGAAGCGGTCGCGTCACGGCGCACGTCTTCATCGCCTTCCGTCTACTTTCAACAACTACAAATAAAATCAAAAGTTTTGTGGAGACATTTGCTTCTCCTCAGATTTCGTTGATCCTGGCAAGTACCCCAGGTCCCCTTGGATCTCAAGTCACTGAATCGCTAATTTTTCCCGGTTTTCCGGGTAAATTACCTTTCATATTCCTATTGGGGCGTGGAATAGTAAAAAAGTGCATTTATAATGGCTTGGAAAATGGGTTCGCTACTATCGCATCCGTGCCTCAGTCATTGAAACCACAAAGGCATCACGGCTTCTGCCACACCTGTCGAGGCCTAATTTTATCCTATGTTCCTTCCGGGTAAGCGTATATGTTAGGAGGATCTTCCAATCTGTACTGAAATGCCCTAGATACATTAATCAATTTCTGTTACCGAAATTTTGGAGCATCCGGTGTCCGTATCCATAAACATACCCAGGGAGTTTGTGACCTACCCGCTCATCCAAGGTGGGCCTGGATGCACTATTGAGATTACCCATCACTGAGATTGCCCCCTGTTGCCGATGGGTAAATTTGAGATGTGTTGACACGTTTACCCCGGGTAATCTCAATGATGCATGCGGCCCGTGGACGATAGCCCTCGCGGGAACGTTAACGAATGCTCGTTGTCAGCAAATTCTTCCAGAATTTCCCTACTCAGAATTCTGAGTCTTCCTTTCTATTCACAATTTTACGTTATTCTTGTACAATACGTATGTTCTTATAAGTGTTTTTTCAACCAACCAGGAGTGCATAGGAAATACCATGGGAATTCTTTGCTTCACTTTTCATCCACTCCGCCCTCGTGCTGCACATACTACACCTGAACAAGTCTTTTTGTCCGACTTGTCGTGCTATTTGCAGAGCCATGAATTAATCCGCGCTAACGTTATTTTGAGTGTTTTGTGTCGGGGTGGGAACCAGCTTGTCGCCGATCAAATACCCCAGGGAAATAGGAGCTTTTGCTGGAGAAATCGACAGGTTTTGGGGTAAAATAGGGCGCAGTGTAAAGTAAGGTAGATCTATTTTTACGGATTTAAAGCTTAATGATGGTAAGAAGTCAAACCCATGCGACTTCATCTCCCACCTCATCTGGGGAAATTACGACTCCTCCTGCTCACAAATTCCAACCCCCCCCCCCTCCCGCCTCCCGTCCCC
>JARK01001354.1:865320-905452 GCA_000688135.1 Ancylostoma ceylanicum | reverse complement strand
CCCCCCCCCCAACTTCTGCGAATGGGTCGCCGAATTTTCGAAGTTACTTTATACAATAGACAAAAAAACTTTTTACTGTATTTCGGGTGTTTATCATCGTGAGAGAAGAAGAGGCGTGGTCGCGCGACTCTGATTGGCGCACTCGGGCCGCGGTCACTCTCATCTGTTCGAACTCAAACGGCGTCAATCCCATAATACATGGTCTATTTGTGCTTAGCGCGCCGTACGAGTCAAACAGGTGGGCGTGACGGGCAGCCCGAATGCGCCAATCGGAGTCGCCTGGCCACACCTCCTTTTCCCTCACGATGATACACACCCCTGTATTTCTGCTCGTTGGTATTTACTGTTGCTTCTTAAATATTTATTTTCATCATTGGATATCCAGGTAAATATTCTTGTGACTTAGGTTTCCCATCCGGGTACCCAAAGCGATGTAGACCCGAATTCTTTTCCAAAATGTCCCCACCCCGCCCACTTTCTCCATCCACCACTGGCGAATAAATACGATTTTTTGAATTTTGGGAGACCGAATTTTCAGCGTATAAGTAGAGAGAGAGAGAGAGAGAGAGAGAGAGAGAGAGAGAGAGAGACAGACAGACAGACAGACAGACAGACACGGAGACAGACAGACAGACAGACAGACAGACAGACAGACAGACAGACAGACAGACGGGCAGACAGACAGACAGACAGACAGAAAGACAGACAGACAGAGAGACAGACAGACAGGGAGACAGACAGACAGACAGGGAGACAGACAGACAGACAGAAAGACAGACAGACAGACAGACAGACAGGGAGACAGACAGACAGACAGGCAGACAGAGAGACAGGCAGACAGAGAGACAGACAGAGAGACAGACAGACAGACAGACAGCCAGAGAGGGGGGAGATGTCCTCATGCTAACATTAGTATCAAAAATTATTTAAAATTAGCTGTAGATGAAATTACCTTATTTGAGAAGGAATCGAACTATGGAATGGGAAATTTATATTCTGTTTTCTTCTAAAAACGCGCGATTCTAGCAACTTTGTACCATTCCAACCCAGGTAATCCCGCGTCCCCCCTGCTGGGACCCCGCTAGACCCACATCCAGGTCACAAAAATTCCCATAATCTATTAAAAGCAATGTTTAGACATCAACTAAGCGATGAATTTGGCGCCACGGCGACTAGCGACCGAACGGGGTCGTAACTGTGGCTGAGTAATCCGTCAACTGATCCGGTGTGAAGTGTACCTATTACTGCACCAGCGCGCCACTGAACATCGTTACGATCCACCGTTTCGCTCGTCAGCGATTTTCTATGGCTCTCATGCATGGTCGCAACACATTTTCCGATTTTTTAAATTTTTTTCCATTTCACTAATTTTTTCCGTTTCGTTTCATTCACATAAGTAGAAGACACGGGCGGGGTTTGGTAGTAGTTCAGATTTCCCACAGGGATTAGTGCACGAGATGAATGGAGGCTTTGTACTAGTATGTATGTCTTCAATTGTTTACTTTTATTATTACTTTCTAAGTAATTTTTATTATTTGTTTACTATTATAAGTAATGTTTTTATTAATTCTATTCTCCATCTGGTTCCCTAAAACGGCGGAGACTCCAATTTTTCTTGCACGCTCCCTTCCCCCTCCCGCCACCGAAAATTTACAAATTTTCTCCCGAAAACTCGTCTTAACTGGGATTGCGGATTCGTTAATGGATTAGGGTTTTCTCTAAGTCGTCCCTGAGTTTTACCTCTGGTTGGGGTTCCACTGATTTGCTAGAACTGGTCCCCACTGTAGATTTCCTTGCAGTACACATGCATTCATTGTCATTTTTTACTCCGATGCTATTCCAAGTGAACTAGCAAGGAAACAATAACTCGATTTTGGGGTCTCTTAAGTAGCCGATGTTTCGATTGAATAGAAATTCGATTTATTCGAGACTTGCCCCAACCTGAATCGAATGTCTGACAAAAAAAATAAAATCAAAGCTTACCGTATTCTCTTGTCAAGTTCACCAGCAACGCTTTATGGTTTAGTTGCCGGTTTCCAAATCGAAAAATTTTCTTTTTTTTTTGTTTCACAAGACAGACTTCCAATCCTTCTGGCTAATGCTCTGCTGCTAGCTGCGAGGCTTTTTCTCGTTTTTGTTTTTCCTAACCCGTTTATCCAATTACGAGCGAATCAGCAGTGAATTTTTCATTTTCAGACATCCCATTCGATCGACGGTCGAACAACTCGACGATTTCGTTGCTGAACACCTCGCACAGATTCGCTAGGGATAGCCGAAATGGAACAAGTGAGCGGTTTATGTATTCGTTTATTTATTGTTTGTTCCATATTCGTTCAACTTCTTTGTTTTCCATCCTTTTCTCTTTTCATAGTCTCATGCACTTCCTATGTGATTACTATTATATCCCTTCTTCGACTATTCTGAGCACTCCAAACTGCACTGAACATAGGGTAGTGTTCACTTACATCATTTCACTTATTAATAGTGGATTTTTGCAAAAATTTTTTTAGTTGTATTTGAGAAAAATTTTACAAAATTACATTCAGTACCGGTCAAGAATTTTTGTTACACAAAACACCGCTTCTCTCGCCTACCGCGCCGCATCACCTATGCGGCGCTGCAGATCTGTTCATCGGGTGTTGCTATTGTTGATGTTTTTCTCATTGGTGCAACAATGATCTAATACTTTGGAATGTAAACGAAAACACAAAGAAAAATTTTGGAAAACATAAACAACACATCAAACAACACATACCGGCAACGCCCGCAAACACAGCACCCAGCTGGTTTGCCGCGCTACGTAGGCGGTGCGGCGCGGGGGACCAAGGTTGCGGTTTTTTTGTGATGCAAAAATGATTGACCGGACTGTAAAATACCGCTCTTAATTTTTGTATGATGCTTTTCAGGAGTAATCAGAATAACCGGAACTAGACAAATTATGTAGATGTTGAAAAGACCATTCAAAAGTTCTCGAGCTCTGGATTTCAAATATTTCTATAAGTACAGTGTGTATCAAAAGTATAGGGACACCCTAATTTTCACACGTAACGAAATTCACGCTGTTCTAATCGATCTGATTTTTTGCCTACTCGACTCAGCGGTTCAGAAAACCCTAAAATACTTAGTTTCAGTCAATAAGATCGGCTCACAGGATTTTTATAATTTTTCGAAGAGAGAAAGTCAGAAATTCCTTGTATCAAAAGTATAGGGACACTTGCTGTTGAATGACCGTTTGGCTCGGGAAAAATCAGCGAAGTGTGGATTGCTAGTCAGTTGGTAATCCTTCATTTATTGCCACTTCAACCATCTTACTATCCACACTGTAGAAGTTGTTGCTGGCGAGACTGATCTCCAAATGGCTCCAAGCACAACATTGACTTTTTTGGGTTCGTCAACGGAGATGTACCCATTGATGCGAGCTCACAATCAGACCAGTCTAGAAATTGCCATCAATGATCTCTCATTAGAAAAAAGTTTGAAGAGCAGGGTTGCCGGTCCAAACCTTCAACCGTGGGTGAGCTGAGCCGGTGAGTTAGCCCACATTACGATGGCTAAGCTCTCAGAAGCTCAACGATTTGGGAACAACCGTGCTTATGAAAACTTATTCCAATGCAAAATGTGTTGATGATCATCTTTAGGCAGATCTGCGCTCACAACAGAGAGTGTCCTTCAGATGAAGTCACTAAAATGACGCTGTGGGTGCTTGAAGCAATCTGCAGATTAACCTCGCCAACAACAACTTCTGCAATATGGCAAATAGGTGGCCTAAAGTTCCAATAAACAACACACTACCATCTGGTTATCAATCCACCTTTTGCCGATTTTTTCCGAGCAAAACGCTCATTCATCAGCTAGTGTCCCTATACTTTTGATACAAAGAAATTCTGACTTTCTCTCTTCAAAAAATTGTAAAAATTGTATTAGTCGATCTCATTGACTGAAACTGCGCATCTTGGGGTTTTTTGACTCGCTGAATCGAACGGGCAAAAAACCAGATCAAATAGAAAAACGCGTGCTTCTTGATGAGCAAAAATTAGGGAGTCCCTATACTTTTGATACACCCTGTATTGTGCTAAAAGAGGAATTGAAAGAAAAACTCCAGTTTTTCAGAAAATTCTTGAACGGATGCTCTACTTGCCGAAGTTTAGTCAAATTGAATCTAGAAACAAGCGCTTGAAAGCTATAAAGCTCCAGACTGCAAATTTCTATGCAAAAATTGTGCTTGCGAATGAGTTTACAAAAAGAAAATCCAAGTTTCCCCCAAAAAATGCCCCAGGACATGTCACAGAATTCGTGGACGTGTGATATGGTACAAGCTTCTGACTATGGCACGCAGTAACTTTGTAAGATTTTGCTTTTGGGATGAGAAAGGTATCCAGAAACACTGGCAAGACATCGGTCCGTTTTTTCCCCAGAAACACGACTAAAGTTGCTGAAATTTTATCCTACTCGGGCAAAACCCTTGCTACAATGGAGTTTTCTCTCCGGAAGTGACTTTTTTCCTCCTCACAAGCAACGTTTTTTTATACGGCTATGAACATCGACTGCAACATGAGTATCCGTAGCATCTGAAATTTCATCCGAGCCATGAAAAAACCATTGCAACACTGGTATTTTTTTCGCCATTACCTGATGGATTCCTTTTTTTGCAGCTGGATCAGACGAATTCCCAAGAAATCGTGCATACACATTTTCACTTCAGTAAGGATTCACACTATCAATCACACACTACGTACGCTAAATTGTTTTTCGAAGAAACTGGTTGTTGCGTGAGTGGCGGTAGCCGCCTGGCCGCGTTCCACTACAGATTCACAACTTTTCCACATTGATAACGTGATTTTTTCCACGCTGGCTCGTTTTCCAGGAAATTTCCGGTGATTTCAGTGATGTCAACAGCGTCGATACGGAAACGATGTCCAGTTAATGGCATCCAGAAGAGCGTACCGGTCGATTCTGGAGTGAAACGAGTGGTGGTGGAATCGCGACTGCAACCGCTGTTCGATCTGGATCAGTTCTGTCCGAAAGCGGACTTGGAGGAGGCGTTTATCGGACGAGAATGGGCTTTTCGGTGAGAGTTGTTTACTTGTTTACTCATTTGTTTATTTATCAGTACATTCAAGATGCGCAAGCCAATTTTAATCGCTTGAATTTCTAAAGATTCAGGAAAATTTAAAAGTTCAAAGATATAGAAATACGAAAAAAATGCCGCAGGGAAACTGAAATTTTTTCGGTTTCCAGCAAATAATTTCTGGATTTAAGAATCTCTAATGTAATCGGCACCGGTGATGCATGAAATGAACTCCAATCGGTCGTAGACAAAGGGCGGGGCCGCGGCGCGGACACCCTGTTTATCTGCTGCATCGAGGCAGAGACGCAGAGGAAAACAAATTCCCGCTGCCTCGGGAGGCGCAGCAGACAACCAGTGTGCCCGCGACGCGACCGCTCCACTTGTCTACGGCCGTTTGGAGTTCACTACAATAGAGTATCCCTTTCCTCATTTTCTATTAGCAAATATCCATTAACTTCAATTCTTCTTCCTCCATTGCAAGCCAAAAATCACTTATCGAAATTTGTCCCTGAGTAGAGATGAGAAAAATCAACAAAATCAATAAATCAATAAAATCAATGGCCGCACATAATCGTTTTGAGACTCGTTATCACTCGCTAATCCCTGTGAGCATACCTTCACCATTCCTTGGGCAAAACTGTGAAAAATCGATAAAATCGATCAACAGATCGGTATCTGAATAGATCGTTTTTAGCGAAAACTGTCATAGAACCTCTACCGAAGTATCTCATGCTTCTTGGTTCCAAGACCTGCTCCTTCGCTAATTTGCTAAATACATTGTTAATGCCTTCGCAACGTTTGAATTTGGCGCCCACGCGCGTCACCCCAATTTTTTTTTTGAAAAAAGTGTCATGAGGATTGTGATGTTTTGTTTAAAGATCGCATTTAATTTCTGTATTTTCTTGTACAAAGTGCTTTTTGGCACACCGCCAGTTTTGAGCGATGAATTGATGAAAATTTAGAGTTTGTACCTCAGGTTCGGTATGAGTAATCAATACGATGCTCAAGGATATAATTAGGCGCAATAAGCTCCGCATTTTCCTACCTTTCCTCCACCGAAAAATGCTTCCGGATGAAATTGTTGCATTCCAAACTCAAAATTCAGCACATACTCTTGCAAATATTTGTGTTTATCCCCGATATTACTTCGTTTAGTCGAAAAATTTTATTTTATACAGTGTGTATCATAAATATACGGGCACCCCGAAAATGGCGATATCTGCTTTCACTCACATTCCTGGTAAAAGCCACTGCATCCAATGAATTCGGCGTGCCCGAGAACCCTGTATCACCTCCATTCAGTTTTAAAAATGGAAAAATTAGGTGCAGCCCGTATTCGACCCCATATTGCAGTGTATCATAAGTACACGGGCACCCTCAGTAAAAAAAAAATAGATAAAATCATCTACTCATCCGGAATCTCCTGTCTCAAATTCGCAATAAGTGACTATAAGCACTCCTCAGTTAGGCCTCCAATGTGGCGAAGTTCGGAGCCTTCTGAGACAGAACAGGCGCAGATATGCGCTCTTGCCATTGCTTACTTTAGCAACCGCAGAATTACCGAGCGTATGGGTCGGAATTCGAGTACCATCGACGCCTTGGTGCAAAGATCATGACTCCTGTGGTCGAATAAGAGACCTGAACGAACAGGGAAGCTGCCTTCATAGAAAGAGCGTCGGGTCGGACTGATGATTCCGAACACCATGGTGCACATCATCGGGGTTCGAGCCAATTATCGACTCCTAGCTCTGGAACGACGGTATGTAGACGGATAAAATAAGACCGGAAGGAAGTCCGCTTTCTCTCTCAACATGCTCATAAGCTCACGAGGTGTTATAAGGTTGCACCACTAGAGTTTGCCTTGGAGAACATGGCGACAGACTGGTCAACGACACGCATAGTTTTTCTGAGACTCACGAAGACTGGAATTCGTGTCCAGGTAATGTCCGTTGACTCGAATGAGTTTAACCTGGATAGTCCGATGGGAATTGGAGGCATCTCCGCAACGAGAAGCAGTTCTTCAGCAGGCGGTATTTCGGGGGTGACACAGTCATGGTGTGGAGCGGCTCCTGTCCGGTAGGAGGACTGGGCATCGCCTCTATTTTCACTCGAATGAACTCATCCGATTACATTGAAGTGTTCCGCGTCCAGCTGTTGTTCTTTCAGAACCAGCGCAATGGAATTCTGCTCATTTTCTAGCAGAGAAACGCGGCCACCCACGACGGTCGTTCGAAAACGGCATGGTTTGTGGACAAAACTGTGACTGTTATGGCTTCTCTGACCTGCCAGGGCTCCTACTCTGACCGTGTGCGTTGAAACCTTTCAAGAGGGCGACGCTCATAATCGAATCCCGACCAATACGCTCGGTAATCCTGCGGTTGCCGAAGTAAGCAATGTGAACAGCGCAAATCTGCGCTGTTCCGTCCCGGAAGGCTTCGATCCTTACCACATTGGAGGCCTAACTGAGGAGTGCTTATCGTCACTTATTGCGAATTTGGGACAGGAGATTCCGGATGCGTAGATGATTTTATTTATTTTTAACTGAGGATGCCCGTATAATTATGATACTCTCCAAGATGGGGCCGAATACGGGCTACACTTAATTTTTCCATTTTTTTAAACTGAATGGCGGTGATACAGGGTTGTCGGGCACGCCGAATTCACTGGTTGCTGTGGCTTTTGTCAGGAATGTGGGTGAGAGCAGATATCGCCATTTTCGGGGTGCCTGTATATTTATGATATGATACACACTGTATTTGATATGTGTAGTAGTGAATTTTGTTATGCATAGTAGTGCTGATGCGCACCTATTCAGCTCGGGAAAAATTTTAAAAATGTCAGCATCCCAAAAAATTGCGAAAAAAGATATTAGGACGAGGAATAGCTCTAGCCCTGAGAGGATTTGATGGGAGATTATCCGTATTTTATGTGCTCAAAACCCAGAGAACTATGTATGTAGTTGAATGATCGCATCTGAAACTTGCTACCAAGGCTTGTTGGCAACTTCTCTTGTCGACAACTTGTAGAGCCAACGGCGCATCACTTTGCAAGTTGTCGACAAGCTCTGGGACGACAACTTGCTGACGAGAAAAGGCGAAAACAAGTTGTCAACACGCTTTCGCTCCAAGGAATGTGTTTTTCGGAGATTTTCTGTAGTTTGGATTATTTGCGCCTTCCAAATGCGTTTCAGTACGCTTTCACATTGGGAAAACTAATTTTCTTACCAATCTCTTGAGAAATAACTTAAAGAAAAAATATTTTGTCTCTTGTTCCGGAATTACAAACAAATGTGGGCGTTTCTATGGAAGAACTGGCGCTTACGCTCGCTTACATTTTGTGTATTCCTCGATTTCGACTGCTTTCGTGCACTACTCTGGACGAAATAAATAAAAGCAGTACAAAGCAACAAATCTCGGCGAAGAAATCGTCCTTCACCGACCCCATTAGCATACTGAACGAAACATCCGCCACCATGATTTATTCCTTGAACGATTGCGACGCACCTCATTTCAGGGAAATCTATGAGTCAGCGGTCGTCGACAAGATCCCCGTCACCATTGTCGAGGGATGTCGGGGATCCGGTAAATCCAGCATCATCAATCAGCTCATTCTCAACTCGTCGTTTTATTCTTCCAAGGTAAGAGAGGCTTCTAGTCATGCACTTGAATCCAGAACTCAACAGGTTTTCCAGACATCGGACACTATCGATTCTGGATGTGTTCCTGACGATGGGACCATGTACAATTCTAGGAACTATGAATGGATGAGAGCTGTGGCGACGCGACTTGTGGCATTTCACATTTGTAATATACAAAGTGTACGTTTCTACACAATTTCACGTTGTTTTCAGTCGTCATGGCATAATCCGGAAAAATTTTGCTTTCTGATCTAATAAAAACTATCTTATTCCTTGGAAATTACCGTTTTGCTCATTTTTCCCGGAAACGAACAACATAACATTGAAGGCCTGTTTTTTCTAAACTCTTGACTCGTGTTTTTTTTTTTGTTTACTTAACTTGAAAAACCCATGTGTCGTATTCTTTAAATGTTTGTTTTTCTTCGAAAACGAACCCCATAAAACTGAAGCCATTTTTCTTGGCGAGAACTGTTCCCCAAATAGCTTGCCACGCGAGCGCCTCTAGGCGCGTTAAGCCATCTTCTCCAATGAGATTCGTGTGACTGGCTGCTTCTCAAAGAAAATCGACAGCATATGTAGACGAAAATGTCTCTGTTATAGATATTTCAACAGCGTAGATAAAGCAGTTGCGTGCTTTGCTGACAGGAAAGATGATGGGGATCAGTTTTCGTACCATGAAATCTTTTTTTTTGCCATATCCCTCTTTTTTGCTGGGAAAAACGAGAAGCACTATTTATTTCCTTTTAGTTGTTGTTATTTATTTTATTTCACTATTTATTTCATTTTATTTGTTCACTCTACTTTGACCAAGAATGCTTACAATTCTGGATTTCCTTTTGGATTTTTTCCCTAATTTTTTTAAGATCCAGAATTACTGCATTTCTGCCCATTCCTATCTATAGGGACTAGATGCTGTGAAATTTTGGTCCCAGATATAGCCATGAGATCTGAAGTGCATATTTTTAAAGACGTTTTGCCTGGTTCTGATTACAGCAACATTTATTTCAGTCCTCGTCCTGCTCCATCCCTGAATTTGTCTGCAACCTTGGCGCATGGCTCTCAAGATCGCCTATCCTGAAAAGCTATGCTGAGATTCTCACTAAGGTAAGTTCTAAAGAACATAGACTTATTTTACTGACGAACGGCAAAAATATAGGTCTAGCTCTTATCTCTCATTGATATTGATAGATTGCAGATATACTTATTTTCTAGGGCCACAGGCATGGGTGTGTATCGTCGTGAGGGTAAAGGGGGTGTAACCAGACGACTCTGATTGGCGCATCTGAGCCGCTCGCCACCCCCACCTGTTTGACTCGTACGGCGCATACTGCGCTAAGCACAAATAGACCATGTGTCATGGTATTGACGCCGTTCGAGTTCAAACAGATGGGCGTGGCGGGCGGTCCGAATACGCCAATCAGAGCCGCCCGGCTACGCCCCTCACAATGATACACACTCCACAGGCATCATTGAGCTTAACCATGGTAAACGTGTTTACACACAGCAGATTTAGCCGTCGTCAACACAGGCGTCGACACATTTACCCTGGGTAATCCCAATGATGCATCTGGGGCCTGGATTACTTCTATTTTCCACTAGTGATGATAGGAAAACTACGATGCACGTTTTAGGTGTACTCTTCATTTTTTTGACATTATTCTTTCACTTTCCTTCTCTCTCTCTTTTTCCTTACCCATAAACACTAGGAAAATCTCGAAGCCCTTGTTTATTCTTCAAGTAAAGAGAAAAGCAAAAAAAAAGCATCTATTTTTTGCTAATCTCCTTGTACTCTGGTTGTAAAACCTGGGCATGTCGTAGTATAAATAATTACTACTTTGCCAATTCCTTGAACTTTCATCTGAAATGTAATTTCATCTTTATAGAGGAGAATTTCATCTACAGGGTGCGGCAAAAGTATTGTCCGCTTGAAATTGCTTTTGAAAACATCGGTATTAGATGAGAGCACTTTTCTCCATAACATGCAGAAAACAATGTAGCAAACAAGATGGGACTATGCCCTTTAGATTCTGTCTCCATTCTTGAAAGTGGCTTCCCGAAAACCAAGAGGGACGACGCAAGGGATGCGCCACAGACATCGTCGTCGAATTCATCCTTTAATGCTTTTAAATAACCCAACCACAAGTCCACATTGTAGTGAAGTGTAGTACATTCTTGCATCTTCGAAGTGCCCATATGGTGCCTTCGAACGGTTTGAAATCGGAGCAGTAAGGCGGCCACTATTTTGAACTAAAGGAGTCGAGGATCGTTTTTCGTAGCAACACCCCTTTGCCCTCTTTACGTTGTAAGCTGGAGAAATATCTTGTCAGGAGAGGAACGGTCCACCACTGAACCTGTAATTGATGAGTAGATCAATACGAATTTCCAGAATATCGCTTCGGCGGTGAAGTGGTGTTTCTAACGCTAGAGGCGAAGAGGATGATAGGGAACCCCTCTGCGCCGTTAACAAAAATAGGAAAAATGGTGAATTCGTCACAGATACAAGAGGGACTGCTATGCTACATTAATACTGCTGTGAAGTGCAAAAAATGCACAATTTCTATCCACTGTTCCGACTCCATAAAATCATCGAGGTAGATGTCTTGGATCAAGCTAACGATGACTACCTGCAGCGTGGTACTGAAACCTTCATTCGTTTTCCACTACGATGATTTATGAAAATAGGTATAAAACTAAATAAATACGTAGGTCTTTCGTCTTTATATTTTCCTCAAGATCCTGAGCAACAGAACGGTTCCAATCTAGCTTTTATCTAACTTCGATTTTCCATATAATTCATGTTTCATACAAAGCGGACAATACTTTTGCCGCACCCTGTATTTATTACTGTAAGAATACAGTACTCCAGTAAAGGGCCATAGTCGCGTTATCACAGGACAACTTCCTCAGCTAGTAGTTTTACATGCACTAACAGGTACTTAACGTGTTCTAGCGAGTAAATTCACAATTTTTCCGAGTTCACCTGTTACCACACGTATATTGCTCTGGTTTTCGAACAAGTCAGCCATGCTGAACCGGCTTGAGCGGTAACACTGACCAACGTAGTAATTGCGAACACGTCAACGTGACGCCTATAATTATGCGTGAACTTGTCAATCCCGTTTGGACAGGTTTCAGTAGTGATAGATTGCGTGAGAGGGATGTATAGGGTAGGAAAATGAGTCGACTGGATTTCTTTGAATAGTCGAATAATTCGGACATTCTCGATCGTATGCACCATTGAGATTACCCTGGGTAAACGTTTAGGCGTCTATGCTAACGAAGGATAAGCTTGTGTGGGCCTGGATGCATCATTAAGGCTACCCTAGGGTAAACGTGTCGACATCCTTGTTAGCGATGGGTAATTTTGTGAGGTGTTAACACGAACACCACCTTGGGTAATCTCAATGATGCACGCGACCCAGTTTCGTCATTTCTCCCAAATAAGCTATCAGCACATGGGCAGAAGTGAAACTCCAAACTCCATGAATTATGGTGAACAAAACCCTTTCCCAGAGATGGCCACTTCCCAGGGGTTGGATTCATTACTGAAATTACCCAAGGTAAACGCGCTGACGCCCGTGCTAACTGTTCGCAAATCTTCTGGGTGTTAACACGTCTACCCTGGGTAAACTGTGGTAGCTGTCCTTCTCTGTCACTCTTTCTAAGTAAACTCGCTGCTTTTAATCTCTTTTTTTTTAATTTCTTTCTATTTTATCCTGTATTTGTATTACATTTTATGTTATCATTTTTAAAGAATTTTGTTTATTTTTCAGAATGAAGAAAAAGAATCGCTGCTGAAACTGGAGGAATGCATTAAACATGACGCTCTCCACGTGTTTTGTACGTCTATTGCCGAACCACTGCTGCAACTAAACTGCTCGGATCAGGTCTGCCTTTTTTCTTAGAATTTTTTTTTCAAATTTTCTCATGGCTGCAGCTTGAAAGTTATCAAATGATGTATTTTAGGGTTGCCTTGTAATCGCTGTAGATGGCACGGATGAGGCGGAATTTCATAGAAGCGAAGATGGACGTTCTATAGGTTAGTTTTTGTGCACAAACTTTCAAGAAACTCTTTTGTCCCTGTTGATTCCATTTGGAGCCGAAGGGGCGGTGCAGCTGTTGTGCGATTGATGCCTTCAAACCGTTCGTTCCGTACCAAATTGACAACTCGTCCTCCATTCTCCAGCAATTCAGTGACATTTTACATTTACTGAACGTGAAGCACGAGTTGATCCTGTTGGGTAGGAAGTGTTTTTGAATTCACCAATCGTACGACAGCGGCTCCGCCCCTTTTCACTGCCCTCACCCATCGACCCATCGTCTCTGTCTCTATATCCCACTCTATTTCAGTCTTGTGATGAGAGTGTTTAGGCGTCGTGACTGTCTCATTATTTCCTACCTGAAAAAAATGTCAGATTTCGCTGCCACATACGCTAAATTTGGATTAATGTCATCAAAATCCTGGGAAAAATCTTAGAAAACGCATCCTATTTAGTACGAAAAGTGTTGAGGCTGAGGCTACCTTCATCTCCTTCCTGACTACTGACTATCTTCAGTTCCTTAATTGTTCTACAGTAGCGCTGGCAGCACAATAGCAGCAACTGCTGATTTGAATCTTTGCAGCCACGTTCATCTGCAATCTTGTCGCACATCTTCCACCATGGGTTCGTTTCATCGTTTCCTGCAATGCGGACACGTCGCTAATTTTCGATGACATCATGACGAGAAGAATCCGACTGGGTAAGAGTTCTCGTGGATTTTTGCAAAATCCATTAAATTTTCTCCCATAAATCCAAATTGTGCATGGTTGAGATATAAAAAATCCAGTTTAAATATCAATTTCTTTTTAGATGACATCGCACTGGACGAGCGAGTGGTTAGAGACAGTCGAATGCTGGTCGATTATCGACTTTCCATGGTGCCGGAGGTGAGGTTGCCAAATTTTTATTTGATATTCCTTTGTATTCGACTGAGATACGAGTTTTTTCCTTTCATTTCCTCTCATTATTTTTCTTCGTTTTCTGACTGTGTATTACTGATAAAAGATGTATTCTTACTTGATACCTACTTGTCTACGTTTTCCTTACAAGATAACATGGAAGATGGACATTTTTCAAACTATTTATTTTTCATTTTTCATCCATTTTCTTACGCTTCAAACAGGCATGTAGACAAACATTTTTCGGAGTGAATAGAAAATCTTTCCAGCTGGACAATCATCTTTTATCAAACACACGCCGATCGATAATCGATCCGTTCGGTGACTTGATCGATCGAATAGTCTACGCTGCAAATGGCAATGTGCTCTACATTCGACTGCTAATTCGGTGAGCTTGTTATGGTCTCTAGAAATTTTTAAATGACATCTTTTCCATGTAAATTTACCAATTAGCAAGTAGGGGGACGGGCGGACGCAGGGGTGAGACGGAAGGCGTGGTGGTGCCCCCCAAACGAGAACGGGCCGTTGAATTTTTGAAAATACTTTATAAATAGCTAGAAACTTCGCATAAGTTCATTTTTAATTATTTATTGGTATTATTTTTATAATTACTATTTAGATAATTATTACTGGTCATGTGATGTCAAAACTAGCGTTTTTGCATGCTTTTTTTTTTGCGTTTTTTGGTATCTTTATCTACCAATTGGGTTCCCAAAGTAGCGGAGACCTTAATTTTGTCCCAACCCCCTCTCCCGTCTTTCTGTGTCCGTTAATTACCGCAGATGCACAGCGGAAATCAGAGAAGACAAGAACTGGTCCCCATGTGTTCAAGGCCAAACGAGCACTGGTCCCCTTTCTTCCTCCAAAGATCTTTCTAATTATGTTTACAGACCTTTTTTTTTGTGATATTTTTCAGTTAAATTTCCAAAGAAGCCTTGCCTGCATTATTTTGTGCGATTAGCATGAAGTACTTGCCCTTGAAAAGCTAATTTACGACGCAATTTTCCTTCCAAGACAACTTATACAAGGCGACAACTGGTCCCCAATAATGCACTGATATTCTAGCCTCGTCGAGACCGGCCGCTTGCCTGTCCGTTACCTCATGCAATCGAACCTGCCCATGGATGACATTGACCTGTATGGACTGATCATGGAGTTGACGTTCACGTCAGTTTTACTTGTACCTCATTTTTGTGCTAATTCCATAGAACAAAGGAATAGTTTCAGTTCACCAAGCGTATTCGCACGAGTTGTCCCAGTGTTGAATGTATTTCTGGCTTCACTTCGCCCTCTGGATCGAAATGGCTTGTTGTCGGTGCTGAATGCTGCTCATTCGGATGTGCCGATGATTGAGGCGCAGCTTGATGAGATGTGAGTCCGTGACCAGTTTCTTTTCCAGAAGATTTTATGCTAAATTGCAGTTGCGGTCATGCTGAGACCGAATGCATCATTGAAATTACCCGAGGTAAACTTGATGACACCGCGCACATTTACCCATCGTCAACACGTTTACCCTGGGTGACCTCAATGATGCGTTCTACTCCTGGGTTAGTTTCGGCCCCTTCGTCAGATACCTCACAGCCGCGAATCGTAGTCGCTGCGTTACGGTTTCCTTCCGTCAGTGAGCTAGTGCTGACACGTTCTGACACGTAACACTTATATCCTAACGAGTTAAGAGAATCGAACGAACTGGTGCTGAAACGTTCTGACACGTAACACTTAGATCCTAACGACTCCACGAGATCATGTAGGACCCCATGGTACATGTCAGAACGTGTAATACCCAGTGGTTAAGCGCAGCGAGACCGTGACGCGGCGGTGCTGCGCAGCGGTTGCGAAGCGTTTCTACAGGGTGACAACAAAGTCTTTGGCCAAAAGTTCCACAGAAGTTTTCCCTGGCAACTTCGGCAGACAATTAGGGGCAACGCTGTTGGTTGTGTTGCATATGTTGCTGCCAACATATCTTTAGTATTTGACACAGTTCCAAAGCCTTTGAGTAAAATGGCAGCATCAGAAAGCAAACTAGTGCGAAGATGCGATTGCTCATTTCCTACAAAACATGGTAGAAAGTTCTATCTCTCCCATCCTCTGCTCACTTTTCGCAGAAAAACTATTGAAGCGCTTTAGATTTATCCAAAATTGAGCATCTCCTACGTCATCTGAGCCATAATATTGGCTAAGATAATTTTTGAAAAGAATTATCCAAAATGACAACATTCATCGCTTCAGTTTATGTAACTCTCTACTGCAAAGGAGAATTGATATGAAAAATATTGCGAATAATGCCCAAAGTGTCCTCTATATTCCATCAAAAGTTCAGGTTTCCGCAGCGAAGATATCGGCAGCTGGGGTGTATTTAATCCTAAAAGTGGTGCGCGCGCCATCAGCGTGGCCGCCGGATGAGGTCTGCCATGATTTCTTGCCAAAAAATTTTGGTAGGGAACACATTGAAAGGCAATATTTTTTCGAAAATGACCTTAAGCGAAGGCAGTTTTATTCCTAACAATGTTTCCTATTGTTGTCCTTCTTTGGAGCAAAAAGCACCAAGTGTTCATCTGTTGCGGTTTTCGCGAAAACACAGAAGCGAAGTCGGTGCTAAAAGTATCAAAGGAGGCTCCCGTGATTGTATCCTTTTGCTAATTCCCAACTCCACATAGTGTGAATTGAAGGTACTTTTTAAAGCAACTTTGTAACTGTTTTTATAGAAAAATCGATGAGACACTGGTTGCGAGGTCATTTCGGCAACTATGACAAATTCACGGGATATCCCTCATACTCCCTAATACCAAAATATCTGGATAAATCTGCATAGTTGCTTTATAGCGCAGTCATTTATCTTGCTTGTATAAAATTATGGGACCTATCGCTAAAATCCTGTGAGAGTTGTAGGGTTGAATACATCATGAGGAGGTGCGGGCTCACGGTTATGCGTCTCGTGAGGGTTTTGAGGCCTATATCGGAAAGGCTGGAGGTTTGCTCAAAATCTTAATAGTGGTTTTTGGAGCTCATGCATTGGGTAAACATATACTAAATTTTGGTTCGCTTGTCTAACCTACAGGCATTTTTATGGCTTGCAAAGTATGGCCAAAGACTTTGTTGTCACCCTGTAGATCTGATTCGGCATTCGTAGGTTGAGAATGAGCATTTTGAGCTTTTCTCTTGTTTTGCTCGAAATTTGAATGAGGAAATTTGTTGTCGAATTTCGTAGAGAAACGAAAATTTAGTGAAAAAAATTAGAAAGCTGTCTGTGCTTATCCTGGATTTTCCAGAAATTTTCCAGCATAGCGATACCCTAGGCTCCAGTAAAGTCTTATGATTCTAACGTGAATTAAGTTTAATAATAGTTTTTAAACCTGTGTATTTTCCCTCTTTTTTGTGTTATTTCGATTTATCTTGGAATATTTTATCTTTTTATTTTATATTACTTTTATTATATTTTTTAATTTTATATTCGTGTTTCAGCCTTACCATTCTAACTCCGTTGCTGTCGTTCAATGCTAATGGCTCAATAACATTCCACGATACAGCCGTCCGAGACTGGCTTCTGAAGAACGCCAACCATCCGAAATACTGCTCGGATGCCAGGTACGCATCCTTTTGATAAGCCATTTCTAAGGTGGAGCCTCGCACCTGAAAGGAGCAGTTACGCCCAAGCTCTGCGATTGGCCAGCTATCCAAATCGGCCAATATGTAGCAGAGCTTTGGCACAGCGTCCCTTTCTGGTACAGTGCTCCACATCCTTTTCCAATGACAGAGAGGTAAAAATGAGTATTTTCAGGCATGGCCACATTCTCCTCGCTCTGCACCTCACTGAGCTTGCTCCACTGAACAATGCACAGACGTTTGAGCTGACGCATCATCTTCTGAAGGCGCATCCGTACAAATATATGCATGGAAAATACATCCCAGAGGTGAGCTGGAAATATCTAGAATTTACTTGAAATGAACACCAAGTGGGGTGGAATACTTAGTGTTTTGTGCTCTTGTTTGAGTGATTTCGTTGCAGTTCACCTCTTCCAAAGATGGCCAGGTTCACTGGGTGAAGCGATGTTCAAGTGATATCAAGAGGGCGTTGCTAAATCAGAGAAATATGTTTTATCCAAATACTAAGGTAAGCTTATTGGATGCCTCTTCGCCCCTCATTTTGTCCATTTTTCCTTGATTTTCCCAAAATTTTTCTGATTCCAGGTCACGCGGCTGCTCTTCATGGCTGGTGCCGAAGTGAATGCCGTAGATCCAGCCAGTGGCCTCACTGCACTGCACAAAGCAGTTGCAGCAGGGAATGCTCACCTCGTTTCGCTTCTCCTGAGCCAAGAAGAGCCGATCCAGGAAAGTCAAGGTTCGTAGCTCACTTCTTCCGCAATTTTTCACCTACTGATTTTATGAAGGTTAGCATTGTTGTTCACCAACGAGAGGAGAAGTGAGGAGATGGGGAGGGAGAAAACCCGTTTTCCAAGTAAGATCCCGTCCTGGTGCCTTACATTTAAAATATTTTTCGAATTTTCGAACATTCAAATTCTTGATTTTTTTCTAGGGATTTTCCGTTGCAAAGGGCTATCGTGGATATAGGAACAAGATTGGTTCTATTGAGGCTAATCTCATGCATTCAACAGCAAAATCATGTTCAGAAAGTGATGATGGGGATAGGAAAATGAACAGACAAACAAGCCGACCAAAAATTTATTTTTAAAAAAATTTAGCAATCTCGAGCCCCCCCCCCCCCCCAGCCCATTCCTTTCCGCCAACCCCTTCCAGCGTAACTGCAATGTATGTACGTAGCTGATGGTTTGCTGGCTGATGCTTCAAAACAAAAATGATTCTTTTCTGTCGTTTTCTTACGATTGCATAGTTCATATTTTTTGCATCTTTCAAACTCTAAACATTGTTGCAAGCAATAAAGGATTTTCAAAGAATGGTCCCAGGATCGAAACAGTATTTTTAGCGGAACCATAGCCATTTCTTACCCCAACCCCATTCCTACCCTATCTGCGTCGACAGTATTTAAGACAGTCACACCCTTAAAATTAACGTTCTTCAGAGTAAATTGTGATTATCTATCCATTTGTTCAACAATCATGCCTTCAGATCCTTTGTTGCTCATGACACCTTCAGAGTTATGTAGATGATTTCTTCAAAAAAAAATTGCCGGTTTCTAGAATTGATTAGAAAATCCCCCGTATCGTGTCTGATATCGCATCTCAAGAAAAGACCATGGAAAAGAAGACGAAGCCTCAGTGCAAAAAGTATTGCTGAAAAAGTTTCGGAACTGTCAAGATTAGTTACAATTCGCTTCAAAAGAAGTACAGAAGATTTGTGGGAAGAAAGTAAGCAGCACATTGTTTTCTTGCCTCTATTTTGAATATTTTCTGTGTCCACATCCATGATATTCCCGGATATGTTGTGAACTTTCCACTCATCCGGAGTGAAATCCTGAGAAAAGTGGCAAAAGGAAACGTGATCTGTCTGTCTTTAGCACTACTTGTCATTACTGAGACAGTCGCTTTAACGAACCTTACTCATTTTTACCTGGAGTTGGTGGGTAGATCACAACTTTCTGGCGATCTTCCGTAAATGAGTCAAACATTAATTCAACATTTTGATTTACAAAAAAGCGGCACTCAGGCTCCCCTTAGAATTGAATTGATAGGTTTGATGAGCGAAGGCCCAGGGCAAGTACACTAAATGCAACCCAAAGACTCCTCACGGACCGCATCCATTTAGGTCCATCTGTTCTGACGATCGCCGCTGAACACGGGCACATGGACCTGATGCCGCTTCTGATGCCACTGGACGCTATGAAAACCGCTGACAAAGCTCTGGAAGCAGGCGCACGGAATGGTCACGTGAAGGTACAATTGTCCTACTCAGTCAGATGTCCACATCGATTTTCTTTGTTTCTTGATTTCTCTGAATATTTTTTTGGATAGTAGACTCCTATGCTTACAGGTGATCCGATATTTGCTGGCTCAGAAATGGCTGGATGAAGAACAGCGAAGAGCGGCTATTGAGAATGCGATGGTTGCTGCAGCTGGTGCAGGTGGGAGATTTTCTGGAAATTTTGAAAATGTTGTTCTACAAGTTCAGCCATCAGTAAACAATGGTATGAGAAAAAAAACAAACCTCAAAAGCAAGCTTTCACTACACCTACATACATACTCCGACCTGATTGATTATTTTTTTTCCTATTTTCATGTCAAGTACTCTTTTTCTCTTATTGATCTTCCATCGATATCTTTACAGAATAGAATTGTATTATGAAGCTCTCTACATCTCTGTCTTTATATAAAACAAAATACAGTGAGCGCTGCGCGGGCACTCTGGTTGTCTGCTGCACCGACGAAGCAGGCTTGGTGGGCAGAGACACAGAGGAAAACCGATACGTCGTGATTTCCCTCCGCCTTGGGAGGTGCAGCAGACAGCCAGAGTGCCCGCGTCGCGATCCCGCCCCTTGTCTGCGACCGTTTGGAGTTCACTGTAGTAACTTACTGTATAATATTATACTATTCATTGTAGTATCTTAGTCACCATGAACATTCAGGTCAAACCGAAGTTTGCGAGCAGTTGGTGGACGCTTATGACTGTCACGACTTTGCCAAGGCGATGTGCGCTGCTTGTGAACACGGTCGCGCTGACACTGTCCAGTTCTTCCTGTCTCGGTGAGTTATGAAATTTTGCCTCCAATTTCTCATGAGATCTGGGGTATTTCAAATCTGTCAAATTTTCGAGGGCTCAATAGTTTTTGGCCATGAAAATGTACAAATATTTCTTGTTTTACTCCGGGTCGTGGGAATGATTGAACATCTGTGATCATCCTATGAGTAAAGCGTAAATAGACTTTTTCCAAAATAAACCTTACGATACTGGCGAGAACTGGTCCCCAGCTCATGATTTCTGTGTAAATTTGCCTTTGCAGGGTTTTTATCCACAATTTCGCTGGATTTATTTCTCCACAAAGGTAGAATCATAAAAATTTGACTTTTCGGCAGAAGCACTTGCGGGAAGCATGCTACCTTTGGACACTTCAGCTCAAATTCCATACCATGACATAAACCGGTAACCAATCGACATCCTTGTTTCTCCTAGACAACAGACGCTCACTCTAACGACCATGACCGGCGCATGTTCTTATCCATGACTCATAAATTATGCCTGAAACCGTAATTTTTATGTTAATTCGCATGCGCATGAAACTTTTACCGGGGACCAGTTCTCGCAATTTATTCTTATTCTTTTCTGTTTTGATGAAGTACAGGTTAGCATGGCGAAGTTTCATGAGATACGCATAAGACCGTAAATGTTGAATGAAATAGCATGCATTTTTGCTCGTTAAAAATACATGAGGACCAGTTCTCGCATATTGATTTTTCGCTTATTGCCAAATAAACAAGCACTGACATTGGAAATTTCCGTGAAAACTGTATGGTACCGTGAATGTTGAATAAAATTTTCCTTAGTTTTCATAGTAATAAACTTACCATTCCAGTGGAGCATCACTGTCGACGATGCAATGGCCACCAGAACGTCCAGCACTGATATGTGCTGTGGAGAGCGGCAGTTGGGATCTGGTGGTGGCTGTGCTGGCGTTGCCCAACTGCGACCTCGAATGCCGAGACGCATTCGGGAGGACGCCAGTAATTGCTGCCGCGCGTTGTGCTCACGTTGGACTGATCGACATGCTGGTGAACAAAGGTTTGTCTACTGTTTCGTGCTGTTTCGCTCAGTATCTGCTGTTTTTGCTGTTGATCTCTTGTTTTTGTCCCGCTATTAGCGATTTTGAGGCGCTAACATAAATCAAAGAGATGAGAACGGTTGGACAGCACTTATGCACGCTGTACATAAGAATCACTTGCCCTCAGTGCAGTTGTTGCTCGACAGGGACGCGGAAATCACTGGAAAGGATAAAAACGGTACGTTACTCTGCAGTTCACATGTGTTTATGCGTTACTTTTTATTTTCTATTTATTAATTTATTTGTTTACTCATTTATTTACTTATTTACTTACTTACTATTCATGCGCTATGTATTTTATGGCAGTGGGCGGGGCTTACGTTTTGCCGAGAAAACTCGTCCACGCTATGGTAGCCCCCTGCAACGGTCTCGTGTAGAGTTTTTACCGAATCCTCCTATATAAATCGAATAAAATTCGAATATTTATTATTCGAAAATGCGGGACTTCCAAAATTTTGAACATTCGATTAAAGAATTAGTATATAAATTTTTAGTTGATTATTTTGCTGAAAGTGTTATTTGTAAAGTGCAAAATTTTAAGTTTATGGATAATAATTTAAATAAATTTGGTTATATGAGATTTGGTTTTTATGTACAGGGGGGGGCATAAGTTATTGTACATCGGTTGCTGGCTTATTACTCTGCGATGGTGCAATGTTTTTAGCCGATTTAGGTCTCTCTTGATAGAGCTGGATTTCCTCTATTTTTTGATTACAAACATGCCCTGGTTACTTGGGTTATGACAGAGAAATTTTAGCGGGAACTTCAGACTCGGATTTTTGGTGCCGCCAAAGGCACTGATTCAGCCCGCAATTCCTAAGCAAAACAGCCACAAAAACTTTTTTCACAACGGATTTCAGCCACAAAAACTTTTTTCACAACGGTTAAGTGGGATAAAAAGTAGTTCTGTACTCTTGAAGCCTATTTTCAGGTGTATGTGCGAAATTCACTGCAGATCTGACTTGATAAGAGCACAGAACGAAGCTGTTGCGAAAATTGCTTGGATGAGAAAACCAAGCCTTAGGTTTCGAGGAGCACAGCTGGCCTGTATCTGGGCCTATTGATGAGACTGCATAGCCATTCTGTAGCATTTTTATCTAGTTCTCAGATCACATCAACAATCTAGCTGAAGTTCTGTCTTTTAGTGGAAAATCTCCTAGAAAGCAAAATTAGTGGAAATTGGCCATTACCGGTGGCATGGAGTAGCTGTGATTTTTCGCCCGTATATTTCGTACACTTCGCTCTCTTGGGAAATCCTGGAAACGGCTAGAAAGAGCACTTCTTGCTCTTCAAGAATCATTTGAGCAAAAAATACATTTTAGAGATTTCGTGGATTTTTCAGGGAAAATTGTCACAACAACCCACTTTTCTCAAAAATTTGTTTCGAGGCCGACTGCTCGATAGCAAAACCTTCCCGAAAAAGCTGTTCTTAACCAAAAGATACTTTGAACCTTTCTCTATTCGGCAGAGAAAAAAAGAGAGATAATGTATGGTTTCTTGGCGGAGAAATAAACGATCAAACGTTGTACAATAACTTACGGCCCCTGTAGTTTTAGAACTTTTTTGTTGGTTACATAAACTCTTTTAAGTATAATATTCCACGCCGCGATAGCCCTTTGCTACGGGAAATTCCCTAACCTTCAAGAATTCGAATACTCGAAAATTCGAAAAATATTTTTGAATGTGAAACTCTACGAAGAATATCGGGTTCAGTACAGAATAGGATGTGACGCTGCTCGTCCACGTTGTTGAAAGACAAGGCGTGTGGTGGAACCTGTCGAATGGGACGTGGTTTCAGGGTGTGGAAATAGTAAGCATGTGAGGCCGCCCTTCTTCCCTCATTACGATCTAAATATGTTTTGCTGGCGTGTATGTATAATACTAACTAATAAAGAAGTGCATTTTGACTGAATTTCCCTAAATTTACGTACTAACTTTAGTTCGAGTCGTAACACTAACGTGTTCTAGGTAAAACCCTAGCCCACATAGCGTGCGCTACCGCATCTCGATCGATAGTCGATCGATTATTGGAAGCAGGCATGTTGATCGAAGAAGCCGATAACGATGGACTCTATCCGTTACAAGTGGCTATCCAACAACGAAATAAACCTGCACTGGAGGCACTACTGGGAAGGTAAGAACCATCAATATCAGCGTACCTCTATCAAAAATCGATTATTGATCGCTTTAGAGGAGCACGTCTACGATCTACAACGTGGCAGACAGCTATCGATTCGTATCCTGAGGCGCTTTTCGTACTGTTTTCGAAGCTGCTCGATGATGCTGGAATTCTTTTTAGGTATGCCACTTTGTCAAGTAATATTTTGATAAAATTTCGTGGCTAATTGTCGACTCCTTTGTGAAAGTCCGCAAATACAGACTTACTAAGTTTTGACGGAGTAAAGTCTTTTAAAAGACAGAAGGATTGTTAAAAGTAGAGAATTCTAATTCTTTTCTTTCTCTCTGAGATTCTCCGCATCTATTTGAGAATCTTGCAGACCACCTTCATGGCTATCCAGGGCCTGGATGCATCATTGAGATTACCCAGGGTAAATGTGTTTACGCTCGAGTTGGCAGTGCATAAATTTATGGGGTGTTTGCAAGTTTACACTGGGTAATCTCGATGATGCATGTGGCCACATAAATGAAACCTCTCAACTCAATTTTTCATGGAATTTTTATTTCAGGAAGAAGAGGTTCGAAGATGCTATGCATCGCCTTCACTACGCCTTGAATAAGTGTGAGATGTGTTCACAGAATGAGAAGCTTCTCGGTGAGTTTCAGACAATCTGAATTCCTGGATCGTTTGAAAGGACAGCAAAACATTGAAAATGCAAAGGAAGCCATGGGGGGGGCAATGATGTGACCGCACCGCTTATGTGCGCGTTGCGTTTGGCTGAGCCAAAATCTCTGCATCAGCCTATACAGGGAACGACATCGGCTGGGAACTGATCGCACATGCAAGTCCGCTGCATTTACACATCCCACTGATCTCGCTTTTCTTCTTGATAGACCCTATAGCTCTGTACACACTGCTAGACGCACCACTTCTGGCGTACTGCGTGCGACAAGGCCCCGATTGCTGACTTCCACTGTAAATGACATGGAGTTCAGCTTTGCGCAGGCAAATACATGAAAACCTTCCGAAGAGAGAAGTATTCTTCCGGTAGTCTAAGTTGTAAAAATGTGCGTATAAAAATCCCTCCGAAGCCCTAACTATGACTATTTTTGTGTGCTCTCTTATCTCTTTATCGATGTACACTGAGCGCCGATGGCGGTGACCTTTCCGCGGCATCGAAAAGCACGCGACGCCACCGCACCGCTCATAATGGAATTGTCGCAGCGGTGGCGAATATGGATTTTCTTGGTAACCGCTCATCATATTTGATGTTAACTAATAAGAAAACTAGCTAACTATCAAGAAAACCCAACAGCTTGTTGTACCGGACGAGAATACAGCTCGAGCGGCGCAGTCGCGCCGCGTGCGTTTAGAAGACGCGGAAAGGCCACCGCCATCGACGCTCATTGTATTTAACTGTAGATTTCTGAAATATTGTTGTTCTTTTTTCCTCTCATGTATACATTAGAAATCATATAGTAGAGATGAAGGATAACATTAGCTCCACCCGTTTTTTTTTTTGCCTTGCCCATACTGTACGGTGCCGGTCAATCATTCTTGAACCATTGAACACCGCCGTCGGGTGCACCGCGCCGCGTCACCTACGTGGCGCGGCAGATCAGCTTAACGCTGTTCTTGGTGGGTGCGTTTTCTACCATTTTTTTCTCTCTGTCTTCAGTCTGATATGCGCGGATGAAGGCTTAGCAAAACATCAACACCCGACAACCACAGCACCTAACTTGCTTGCCGCATCGCATAGCTGTCGCTGCGCGGCAAGCCACATTGGTGGTATTCTGTGGTGCAGTGGTGACTAATCAGCACAATATTTACTAGTATGTTGATCGAATAATGTATGAAATGCCTTCGATGTTCGAATATTCGATTTCGAATTAGTTGAGAAGTGAAACTTTCAAGGAAAAGAGCACTGCATCCTTGAATGGAAGAAAATGAGGGTCACGAACACTTGTGCTTTTAGAATATCCAATTTTTCCGGGTGGACCTTCGAATAGTTGGTCAAATTAGTTGAATTTTTTTGATTTTGATCCGGTCAATACTCTAGTATTTACGCAGGTGCAGTGAGCGTCGATGGCGGTGACCCATTCATAGCCATGGCAAGCACGCCACGCAACCGCGCCGCGCGCGCCGGAATCAATGTCGTTTGCTGCCATTATGCTAGTTCTCGTTATGAAACATGAAAACAGTGGAAAGATCACCAAATTGGGAAGAAAAGCGTCCAGAAATGGCACTCTGACGGCTGACGACAACGATTCCGCGCGCGACGCGGTTGCGCTGCGTCTTTGACGAGGCCGTGGATGGGTCACCGCCATCGACGCACACTGTACGCACTGTCAAAAATGCTTTCAATTATGTCTTCTTGGCAGCTACTCTATATTCTTCAAGTGCCACATTTTCAGATATGCAATGTGGTCTAATAAAAGCTCGCCAGCAGATCATCATCTCTATGGCGAGAGTACTGCGCCGACAGGGCAGGACTCAACAGGCCATTGAAATCTGCTCTACAATTGACCCTACAGCCTGTGAGCAAGTCCGGTTCGAGGTCAGTCGCGCATATTTTCGTGCTTTACCCTTACTAGTTATGTTTACTTCATTCAGAGCCTTCTCCTGCGAGCAAAGTGCCACTTTGATCTGCACGACATAGAACGGGCGAAGGCGAACGTCCGTGCTGCCATCCAGCTGCGACCAGACCACGATGAAGCTCGTCATCTTCTCAACACCCTCATGCTGCCGTGTACAAACATCGCCAGACTGTAGATTATCCAAAGAGCGCCTCCAGAAGTCTATTGAGCATCGTGCAATATCCAGAAGATCTTACGAGCAGACGTGACCATGCGGGTTAAAATCTACATATATTTTCTTCTTGTCTACGCATTTGTGTGTTATGCCTTGTTTTCCGCATTTCTCCACCATTGTTCTTTATCAATTTGTGCATTGCTTTACTACGGGTGACCTCGTTACGGACAAATTGTTTGTTAATTGATTATATAAAGGTTTAAAGAGATGTTAAAAAACAGGTTTTTTATACTACAGAAAGAAATATACTTTTTTAAACTACAAAAAATGGCCACGGAGAAGGGGCGGGGTCGCGGCGCGGCGCGAACACTCTGGTTGTCTGCTGCACCTCCCGAGACAGCGGTAAATCACGAAACATCGGTTTTTCTCTGTGTCTCTGCCCAGAAAGCCCGCTGCCTTGGTGTAACAGACAACCAGAGTGCTCGCGCCGCGGTCTCGCCTCTGGCCTACGGCCGTGTGGAGCTCACTGTAGATTTGTTCGATGTTTAAATTTATTTAATTTGATTTACTTAGTCATTACGATGACATAGCGATAGGAGTACTAATAGTTATAGCCCAAGGAAGAGAGAAGAAGGGTTACGAATTAAAACAAAGTAGATTTCAGGAGAAGGTTCCAGTCGAGTTTTTCACAGTGCGAGCCTGGATGCGGGACTGATTGCGAAAACTAATCGCAGAGGTTTTGTGTAACGCATATGTGCGTGATTCAAAAGGTTAGAAGGAGATTCTTTTCGGTGAAAAGTTGTTTAGTTGTTCAATGAATGGCAAGAGACTATGCAATCACAGATAATATAAATACATATAATAGTAGTGTGATTGAAACTCACAATGCTTGAAAAATACGAGTTACAGAAGGGCGGGTAATGAAAATGCAACCATGTCCGGCACTATTCCACATTAACGGCTCCAAATTTTTCAAAAAAATATTTCGTCGACATTTTGTATAGGGGAGTTATTTGAGCTGCTGAACAGGGGTGTGCGGAAGTTTTCGTTTTCCGTTTTACGCTTTCCGTTTTACGGCAATTTTTGGCCTTCCGTTTTACGTTTTACGTTTTACGGGTTTTTGGCCCGAAAAACGGAAATTCCCAGGAAATTGTGGAAGGAGGAGAACACAAGTATAGTTTCGAATAGTGGCGAAATGAGATACAAGCAACTATACTTAGGGCCGAATAAAATATACGAATAATTTTGTTTCTTCAATAACAATTTAGGAAACAGTTGAGATATCTAGATATTCGAGAATGAGGAAACCCTATTGCTCTTCTTCTCTTTCATGCAGGAATTCATTTTCATTTCATGCTGGGACATTCGAATTTTCGATTTATTCGAAATCAAATATTTTTGCTTTCGAATATCGAATATTTCGAATAGTGGAAATAAGTGGAAAATTCTGATATTTTAAGATGAGATACCACTGTGGCGCTGTACGAAAGAGAAGAAGAGTTTTGGGGTTTTCTCATTCTCAAATATCTGAGGGGTTTGAATTGTTTTCTGGATTGTTATTACAGTTACAAAATTATTCGATTTTTATTCGGTCCAAAGTATACAAGCAACCAAATGCTCTCTAATTGAACGCTTGTACATATAGCTATCTTTTCCTTCACCGATTTTTATTAGATATGACGATTGCTCTCCATTGCTGTTATAGTTACCAAAGATTTGGGAAAGCAACAAACTCATGTAAATGTTGGGAAAATACTTTAATTTTCACTTTGCACCGAATATCCCGAAAAGATGCTTGAGAAACTGTATCTTTCAATTTTCAGCATTTCTTGCATTGAAGGCACTGTAAGAAGCCAGGTGGGCAGTTAAGTAGTTAAGTAGAACAAATAAGGTGAAGTCAAACGCTGGACTTTGGCCCGTTCTCTTTTGACAAATTTTGAAACTTCTAATTTATGTTAACATCGTTATTTCCTATTAACAGTGAATAGAAACAAACAAGACAAGCTTGCTGAGTTTATCAGTTTTTTAAGGGAATTTGTATTCATTAGAAGCCTAAAATCTGTTATTTGGGTTTCCACGGCTATCCCTACAGGAACAGTTGCAGGAGGCACTTTTATGAAAATTGGTTTACAGCAGGGAAGCCAAGTCTAGAAAGGAAATTAGGGTACAGGGGCCACTAATTGAAAACTTCCCAGCCTAATTGGAGCCAGGTCGTCATTAACCTGTCATGGAAATTCCTGCCATTGTAACTCTATCCTTCAGCAATGTTCCAAGGGCAAGATCTGTTTTGATTTTTACTTGACTTTAAACAAAAGAGATTCAGGTGTATTGACGCCAGTGGACAACTCCACCACCACAGATAACATGACAAGATGCCAAAGAGCCAGAAGAGCACATACAATTTGGGTATTGTCCCCTACTGGAGGAAACTTTCTCGAAATCACCACATATCTATGAGATGGAACCCAACCCAATAGAATACAGTGCGCGTCAAAACTTTACGCCCACCTTAGAAATTCGCCGTTTCGGAAGAGGATCAAAATTCCCCGAGAAATGGAGACCCCGTTAAAACCCCCGTTAACTTTTGCTAGGTCTTTTCTTAGTGATCCTCTAATTTTTTATTCGTTTTTGAAGGGAAAACGCGGCGGTTCAAAACTTTACGCCTACCTTTGAAAAATGTCGATTACTCAAGAAAGGTGTCGTTATCAAACCGAGAAATGATATAGACTGATGTAGTAGCGTTCAAAAAGACCGTAGAAAACCCTATTGAGCATTTAAAATCATTGCTTAGGGTTTTTTGCCTATCGCTGACTGCGCAAGCCCATCACTGAGCAAGGGTGAACAAAACGAAATTTTCTAAAGGACCTGAGTGAGCGCAGACGCATATCCGGTATTTCCATGAGCAACTTCAATAAGTGTAGACAGGAAAGGAAACACTTGAAGACATTTCAAGGCCGACACCAATGCCGTATCACCCGTCTGGTCCTCCTCGTCCACAACGTCGGCCAAGAAAATCCGCACCAAATTCTCGTTGACTGTTTCCAAATCGAACAGTCCCTACGCATATCAGCGCTCAAGGGTTTTTGAGGCAAGAATATAAGGCATGTTCTCCGGACCACGCCACACCGCCATTGGAGTGGAGTGATTTTAACAGATACAATCTGAACAACATATGGGCTTGGATGACATGTTTTTGTAATGCTAGCTAACATCTAGGATTTCACTCATATCATCTGATGTTGTGTTAATTGGTGAGCGTTGAAGGCAGACCACAATTTTCCTGGCTGAATTTTGCATTACTATAGAGATTTACGGGAGGAGTGGGAGGTTCCTTATTTGCCGCAACTTTGGTGGTTGAATTTCGGTGATCAGGACAGACCTCTGACTCCTGGATTGCAGAGGTGGGATTCAGATAAGCTCATCAACTTATAGCAGTGCTGTACAAAGGCATTTGCCATCATATCTCCTTTGACACGGCGTGCCCCACTTCATTTTCCGCCAGGGTCACGACTCGGAGCACACTTCACGTCTAACTCGCAGCCTCTCACTGTCACCCCTATGAGCAAGCACGCCTGTTTTTGCAATTAAGAAACCATGAGAAACTTAGATAACATAATCGCTGACGGGATACGTGGCAATAGACACCAGTCACACCCCTACAGAGCCTCAAAGAACCAATTTTCTCCGACTCTGCATCTAACTTCGCGAGAGCCATGAACAACTTTGTCACAGCTATGAGGAAGTGACTATTTGGAGTAGTAATCAGTAAAGCAGAACCTAAGGAATGCTAATTCACAGGCATCGCCTAGCTTTATTACGATAAAAAAAGCCTTTGCAAGGGTGGGCATAAAGCTTTGAACCGCCGCGGTTTCCCTTCAAAAACGAATAAAAAATTAGAGGATCACTAAGAAAAGACCTAGCAAGAGTTCACGGGGGTTTTCAAGCATGCCAAAAACGATAGTAAACTCCATTCCTCGGGAAATTTTAATCCTCGTCCGAAACGGCGAATTTCTAGTGTGGGCGTAAAGTTTTGACGCGCACTGTATCAATTGAATAGGACATCCCACTAGAGTAGGATTGGTCAGAACTCTATCAGATCCTTGTACAACAGCCCAACTTGAGCTGGAGTTGAAGCCTTATTTCATCAATATGAAAAAATTTTCCAGAGAGGGTGAAATGACTTCGTCGAACAAGTACCATGCATATGAGCTAACAAGTAACAAACGTGCGGACAAAGAAAACATTGATGAGCGATAAATACACGTCTGACATCCATTGCACCATAATAGAGGGGACCTCGTATACTATCAAAAATTTTCCGGTTTTCGTTCTACGCCTTCCATTTTCCGGCCATTTTTGCACTTCCGTTTTCTGTTTTCCGTTTTACGGGATTCGAAATTTCACTTCCGCATATCCCTGGTTCTTACCCTATCCTTGCGCCGATAACACACTGGTGAAGAAAGCCACTGGTGAAGAATTACACAGTCGCTTGCGTCTGGTGTACGGACTCCATATCGTAATCCAAGAAGATGTTATTCAATTGCCAAAGAAAATGGTCCATTCCAGAGCAAAGTCCAAGCAATTGCACGAAGGTTTTTATATATAACTCCGTGCTTCGTACTAGTGTATTAATCCGCTTTTCGACTGCTAGCAAAAGCTTTATTTGATGAGAGCACGGAGTGGGTTGAGGAAATGATAAAGCGGTGGTAGATCCGGAACAGCTACGCTGATCCGAAGAAAAATGATGAGAGAGAAGAGAATGAAAATTGTTATACTGGTACATAGGCGCCTCTGTAAAGACCTCTCAGCCGAGTACGACTACAGCGCAAAACGAGTCCTTCAAAGGCAAAATGCTCCTTGTCATCGTCATTCCGGGACACTATATAGTTATCATGTTAACTCAGCTCATCAGCGACGGTCCACCCCGAGTGTGTCTGACTAGTCACGTGACAAATCTGCTGAACAGTTGTTATTTATCTTGACGGAGCTAGTTGTGTCTAAAACATAACGACAAGTGTTTCAAAAGCCGGCTTCGATTGGGCAGCGAGTTTTCGAATTTGGAACCATAAACACCTAGAAAACTTCGGAAAAGCTGCTATATTCGGCTCTGGTTTCAGGTTCGATCATTGTACATGTTGTCACGACGTGTTTAAATAAGTTTTATAAAACAAGAATAACGAACAAAAATATGTGAAATATGGCTAACACATGGAGAAATACCCTGTCTTGATGCTGTACCTTTTGTCGTTAAATTGTAGATAAGTCGTCAGTGATCCTAGTTACCGGTAGCCTGGCTTTCAGCAATCATCTTGAGTTTCACGTCTGCAACGAAATTCGTTACGTCATCTGACATTCAGAAACCGTCAGAATGCTCACTTTTGAAGATGGAAGCGATGTGTGGGCAGTTGTTTTGGAGATCCTCCTTGGCGGCGTCGGACAGTGCGTTGTACTTGCTGATGGCATTCTGGAGTTTTTCCTTGATTTCTGCGGGGCTTGGCTTCTCGCCAGCAACAACTTGAGCGTGGATCCTGCGAGCTCCGGCGATTATCTAGAGCAAAATGAATTCTTCCACGAGGTTCTCTCATCTTACTAGAGATTCCTCACCTCTTTGGCGAAAGCCTTCGCTTCATCTCCTAGTGCTTCGATGCGCCCCTTCACAATAGCGTGGAGCTTCTCGGCCTTCGCGCCAAGTTCGGGTGACTTCTCCTTCAGCGCAGTTAGGGACTGAATTTGCATTGTAGATATTACGTGTGGAAATTACTGTATAACTGGAGTACTTACAGTTATTGAAGGATCTTATAACCGATGAATCATCACCTAGTATCTTAAGCTGATTTCGCAATCCAGCTAAGTTAGGCGCCTCTGCGTTCTGTATACTTTTGTTGTCTACTATCTCTGGTGTTTTTATGTTATTTGTCAAAGTAATTTCTATGTTGTACAACCGCGCCGCATTTGTGATTTCATCATTGTCATTCTGGATTTCGACTCGACGGCGTGCGGCGGACACCCCTTCTACTCGCACTTATTCTATTGCAGTTTCTGTATTAAGGATAAATCTTCTTGAGAAGCGCGGCCTTTTCCGAATTACAGCATAGTTTAGCTGAACTAATGGTTGAATTAGTTCTTCAAAGCGTCCCATACCTCATTCTCGTCCTTATAGAAGGCGTAGTTCTTGGCGATGTCCTTGATGATAGCCCTATCATCATCAGAAAGCCCGATGAAAAACTCTCGAATTTCCTTGGGGAAGAATTCTGAGCGGCAAATTTCCGGGTGAACCAGTAGAAAGTCAATAGAAAAGTGGTGAATGAATGCTCACCTCTGTATTCAGCAGGGATACTCTCAAGGCTGGGAACAACGCAGACAAGGCACAAAAAGATAATGAAAGTGGCAACACGACGAATCATCAGTGAAGATAAGTTATTACACCAGACGGCGCAAAACACAGGAGGCCAGGGGGTTGTGTTTATGAAATGTGCGCAACTGGCAGGTTTTTCACCTCGTCTCCAGCGGCAGGCTCGAGTGAAGGACGAGGGCGAGCCAGCGAAAGAGTGTACGAAGACAAGTGCTCGTGTACTGAAAGTAGGATAAGCGAGGGTGATCAGGAAGAGCGTCTGCTTGAGCTTGGCGCATCACAGATAGACATTTTGATCGACAGTGCGCTAAAATTGAATGAAAAAACGGATTTTCATTTAGTGAGCATCAATGAAAGTGCGTTTTTCACGAACTCGGCAAGCTCGCAACGCAACCGCACCGCTCGCTCTGGAATCGTCGCCCTGAAAGCAAAGCGATTTCCTCGCTAGTTAGTCACTTTTCTTGTTAGTTTACATTGAATAGAATGAAAAAAATATCAATTAACCCATAATTTGTTTATGTGACGGTGATTCCAGCGCGAGCGGTGCGGCTGCGGCACGTGCTTACCAAGTCCGTAAAAGAACGCACCTCCATCGACGCCCACTCTACGCGTGTATTTGTTCTCATGAAAAATCCTCCATTTTTTCAATTATTGAGTGCCTCGTATTTGGCACGAATTGTCCCAAACTTTCCCCATACCACGTTAACAATTCGCTGGACAATCTATGTTCGTAGCAGTTTCAGTGGATAAAAAAGTTTGTATAGTCTTTCCAAAAAATACTTGCCTCCCGCTACAATGCGCATCGACTGAACCACGTCGCAGCACGTATGATAATGCATAGGAAACGCGGCGCGGCTTAGCAGACGGGCGGTGGATGCCGGAGGCAAGTATTTTTTGGAACGACTGTACATATACAGTGCCGGCCAAAATTATATAGCCTTTTCAAGTTTCTTCCGTAACTTTTGTTAACGTGAATCTTGACTTAACTTGAAGCCTCGAAGTTCATATTTTTATGATAGTTGTAAAGACTCAAGAGTAGTTGAAATTAAAAATTTTAACTTCAAGGCTTCACGTTAAGCCGAGCTTTGCCTCAACAGAGGTTATGGAGGAAAGTTGGAAAGGCTATATAATTTTGGCCGGCACTGTATGTTGATTATCGCTAGCACAGCCACATAACATCATTGTGATTACCCAGGGTAAATTTTTCAACACCCACTTAACTACCAATCGTTGAAACGGGCGTCAACGCGCTCACCCATTTTAATCTCGATTATGCATCTAGGCTCATTTTTTGCCAGCATGCCTCAACGAATAGAGTTCACCCATAATCTAATGTTCGTCAATATCGTGGCATCAATGGGTAAATTGCTGAGTATATCATGGCCCGTATGCATCATTGAAACTACCCATGGTAAACGTTTCAATGTACTCACATTTACCCTTTACCTGACAACCATCAGTATGTTTATCAATACATGACGTCGTAAATATGTACGTAGTAAGAGTTTCTCAGGGCCCACCTGGGGCCTAAGTGAGGCTGACCATTAACCACTCTTAAGAAAAAATTTCTTATTATCAGAAGTTTATGTGAAAGCATTGAAGAAATTTCTCGAAGTGTTCAATGTTGATATCCCATGCCATGCCATGGTGACGGTGCTCCTTGATGGGGTGGATACGTCTGGTGGTATGGTGGCGGCGCTGGTGGAGGTGACGCAGCTAGCTGACTGTACTGCGGTAATTGCATTTGTAACTGTGGTGGCGGAACACCTGGAATCTCTTTTTTAGCTGGTTCGTATAGATTGCGAGAGGTAGGGAGACTTACCATAGGGAGCATAAGGTTGATAGGGGTTGCCAGGAACCGTCGCATTGAACTGAGGAGTGGGTTGAGCTGGAAGCAAGGGAGCAGAGGCGATTGCGCTTGAAGCTGCAAGAAAAACATTTGGGTGAAGTTTTGTCCTGCTTAGACGCCAAGCATGTAATTCCTTTAACTGTTCTCATAGACCAATCCGCAAAAATTTCCGAGTTTAAAACTCTGATGCATTCCGAAACTAAAACAAGAGGGATGCTATGAAAAAACAATGAAGCACTTGAGAGGCTTGTACGCGCACATCCTCAATTTTTTTTTCAAAAATGAACAAAAAATTGAAATTGTACATCTGTATATATGTGCGAATCCCTACCATGTAGAAACGCCTCCGTTGCTGTTAATGATGGTACGTACGATAACTGTGTAGCAGAAAGCTGGGTAGGAATGAGAGCAGGAGTTCCTGATCCTGAAACCACCGTCAAATTCAAGGAATCCATGCTTCAGCACCAGAATATTTCTTCAGGACTGTGATTAGTGCTAGGAGCCACGTTAAGGACAAGCAATGTCCTGGTGTTACATGTATTCTTGAGATTACCCAGGGCAAACTTGTTGGCGCTCGTATTAGAATTGAGTTGATTGGCGCGATGTTGAGAGGCTTACCCTGGGTAATCTAATTGATGCATATGGCCCCAGAAGTTCGCATTCCCATACCTGGCCACGAAACAGGGCCCTGATGTGTGCGGAGAAGCTCTTCCTTTTCAGTCTCACGTGCGAATGAGAAGTCGTTGACTTTTTGCTGAAGCCGCAGGAGATTCTCCATGAGATTATGATAGTGCTGAAAGTGTGTGATGACTTCGCCAATAGCTTTCAAAAATCATGTTAACTTCAGGTCACCCTTATTCTGCCGGGTAGTTTCCTATTGAGTTCCTGGAAGACGTCATATCCATGTGATAGTGACTTCACCACATGGGCTCTTTCCACAGGACTTTTCGAGTGCGGAACACTCGAGAAACGGTTGCTCCACTTCTGAAACTACAGATTTTGATCTGCTATAGAAAGAAAATACTGCGATGGTATCACCTCAACATCCTTCATTAACAGTTTCTGCTTTTTCAGGCTCTTGTCCACATCGTCTTTGACAGTCTCACAAAGCTAAAAATAGACATTCTACTTTTTCATACTTAAGTGAAACGAAACCTAGCAAGACCTCGTTCAATTTTTCCTTGAGCATCTCATCGTGGCTGAGCTGTTTAGAATGGCTAAGAGTAGGCAAAATCTCATCCACTGAAGTGGTACCGCGCTTCGCATGAATTTCCTGAAAAGGATCAGGATAAGGAAACAGCAGACGACAAGAGAACGGTTAGAAATTATTCAAATTTTTGTCCTTAACGTATCATAAAAATTTCTTTCGGGTTTTCCAAATCACTACCCATACTTATAAGTTTTTTTTTCTTTGCAGCCACTGCATCTTTACACTTCAATTGACCTTTTTTTCAGTTTTTAATTTTTCAGCAAATAACAAAACAACGAAAATCGCGAAAATTAATATAACGGAAATAAATGACGAACTTCCAAGAAATCGGTTGAAATCGAGTTACTCAATGTAAAAAAATGACTACTAATGCAAATTATATTTTACACCCTACAATCATTTCTAAAGTGAACTCCAAACGGTCGTAGACAAAGGGCGTGATCGCGACGCGGACACTCTGGTTGTCTGCTGCACCTCGCGATGCAGCGGGGAACCACGATGTATCGGTTTTCCTCCGTGTCTCTGCCTGGCATGTCGGGAGGCGGTCAAGACGTACGTCGCGACGCGTCCGCGCTGCACGCGTATGCTTCTCTAATCCAGATTCTCCCTTCAAAGCCGGCCCACTGAATGACTTCGGTTGACACTCCTTATACTTTTTCGGCTCCTATGGCATTCATCTATCTCACCTTAGCTCAGAAAACATGTCTATTTCTCCCTAGCACTGCTCGTACGTTTGAAGGCTGCAGCCGCGACGCTTGCGTTAATCGACCAATCACAGCTCAGTAGCGTACGTCTTGTCACGCAGCCTGGCAGGTCGGCTACCTCGGCGCAGCAGACAACCAGAGTGCCCGCTCCGCGGTCCCGCCCCTTGTCTACGGCCGTTTGGAGTTCACTGCAGCTAAGGATCTTTCCATCCAATATCTGTCTATTTCGGGGACACTGCTGCTACACAAATTCTGATATCCTGATATCTTAGTACACCGTCTTTACTAACGTTTTTAACTCGAAATTAGACACTCATGTGAGGCACTACCGCCTTTTCAATAAAATTTTTGTTGATTTCATTGTGGTGAGAAAATTTTGGCCGAGAAATTTCAAGAACACTTTTTATTCGAAAGTTCGACGGAATGACGGGTGTGACCTATGGGAAATCAGGGTATTTCCAGCCAAAACTGTTCCCTAATTCGATAAAGGAAAACGGAAAAGATGCAAAACCCAGCGCTGTCTCGCTCATTTTTCACGCCAATTTCACCCTTTTTTCCAATGAAGAATTTTCAAAATAACTGATGGTAAGTTTAGGGCTAGTTCTCGGAGGGGAGATATTATCGATTTGCCTGGAAACCTGGAAAGTAGTGGATAGTAACCACTAACTTGTCTATTTTACTATCATTCGAGAAAATTGTTGGACAAAGTTATGATAAAAATACAAAGTGATCAAAATTTTAAACAAGAAATTCTCGCCAATAGCTTTCCGAGGAAAAACATCTGCCTGCTACCCTTCTTACTTACTTTCAGGATTTCCACCCTCTCACACTTGATCTCTTGAGCTTTATCCAGCATTTTCAAGAGAAAACTCGTGGCTTCTGGATTTTTCTCGGCTGCACGATGTGCTCGAGCAGGCATCAGCAAACGAAGCTCCTTCTGAAACTGTGTACATTACAGGGTCAGAGCGACGTGAAAAGTCAATGACCTCGCTTTTGGTGAGCATTTCAATGGGACGTCGATTCTCTTCGAACATCTTCTTGAACGTCTTGTCTTCAGCAGAAGTCGAGTGTAAAGCCTCACGATAATTTGAAACTTCCTTAAATCACTTCTTATAGGAACTAAGAGAAGCTCTTATCCAGTGAGATGAATGGGAAACTGCTCACTTGCAAAAACGGTCCTACAAGTTCTGCACTGCTTATTCGTTTGCACTTGGCACCCAGCTGACGACGAAGTTCAGCGTCACTTAGTTTCTCTTTGTTCAGCGTTTCTTCAATCTAAATTTTAAAAAAATAAGGAGAATAGGAAAATTTACAGAAACAACCAACATCAGCAAGTATTTCTTTGTTCCTAGCTCGTAGGCTTGACATTTCGTTGATTTTATTCTGGAGTTCTTTTATTCCTCCGGACTTCTTAACCTAAATTAGCCTATCCTGACTTCAACGAATGAATCCTTAGCGTAATCTAAATCCCCATAGGTACTAAGAAGTCTCCCGTTCACCGCGCACAACCTGCCCTCGTCGTCTGCACTCTCCAAGATGTATAACACTAGCGCGATCTCTCGCTTGCGATCGACCAATCATGCAAGAAAAAGGCCACGCCCCTTCTTCGTTGTCTGCGCTCTCACTGCCGACTATGCAGCTATAGTCGAAGTATGCCTACCTCTGAAGAATGTCGCTTCACCGATTCTGGCAGTGCCGAGCTGGCCTCGTCGGACACACCGAGAGAAGCAACAATACTGAAATGAAGGCTGAATAAAGCATGGATAAGATATCAATGAAATAAATTATAAGAATAAGGATAAATATATCAAAAAATGGAAAAAAATTACATGAATGGATGATAACAAAGTAAAAATCAATAATAGGATGATAGCACGTTGTAGAATGCTAGTAGAGTAGTAGCTATAGTCTCGAAGCTATAGTGTCGAAGAGGGAGACAGATTGCGCGCGCGCGTTTCCACAGCGCTTCGGCGGCAGAATCGCTGCGGGACCCACTAGACCCTTTCGCTTGGTGCATGCTCCATCCGCATCGTTCGTTCAGGTCGCGCTACGACTCTGTAGCCACGCAATACGTTTACAGTGAGCGTCGATGGCGGTGACTCATTCACGGCCTTGACAGGCACGCCGCGCAACCGCACCGCGCGCAACGGAATCGATGTCCTTTGCTACCATTATGCTACTTCTCCTGAAGAAACATGAAAAAAGTGAAAAGATCACCGAATTGGGAAGAAAAGCGTCTAGAAATAGCACTCCGACGGCCGACGACAACTATTCCGGCACGTGCAGCGCGGTTGTGCAGCGTCCCTATCGAGGGCGTGAATGTGTCACCGCTATTGACGCGCACTGTAGCTTTTCGAAAAAGACTATCTATCGACGAAGACTTTGCAGAAAACAAAGAGTCCCATATTTCAGAAAAAAATTTATTCATTTCTCCTGAGGCTCTCCAGAAAAATTTTCGGAAACCTCATTGAGCCTAGGCTAGAAGGTAAAGAAGCCACTGACCCCTCCATGAGCTCGGTTTGCTCGTTTAACTTGTCGGCTTCCATCCTCAACCGCTCATTCTTCATAGTGTCATAATTCTGTACAGCCACCAGAATGTTCATAGGCACAACACTTGAAAAGAGATCTGGAACAGAATTTCCCTCAATCGCTCCATTGACCGATAGGTTGCCCCAAACCTTTAAATCCTGAACAAAGTGGACTACTCGGAGGCATTGGCTTCACCAGCGCTGCTCTAGGAAGAGGCGGTAATTTGTGGAAATCAACTTCTAATGCATGGTACTGCAAATAGACAGGATGACCGCAGATTGCTAGCAACAACGAGGATCCATAGAAATTTTCTTGTACCTCTATTTGAGCAGGAGATATTCTAGATTACATTTTCAGGGCAGTACACTCACAATAAGTTTGTTCTCCTTTAGTGCAGCAGCGTAGGTGGTTTCAATCTCTGTGGCCTGCTCTCGTAGACATCCTGGTGGTAGATGTCGCTTCATCGCCTGCAGCTGTTCAGTGGCATGCTTCAGTCGGGTTAGACGCTCGCCGACCTCTTGGTGTTGCAGGTTCAGCTACAAATAGGTCAAAATTCGAATCAATACCGAACCTCCAGGACTCTGATCTCCTATGACCCAATCAACTTTTCTTATACCTCTTTAGCACAAGGAATTAGTATGGCAGTCTAAAAAAAAAAATAAATCAGCTTCTAGGCTGATACAGGAATCCGGTATCAAAAAAGCAAAAAAAAAGATCAAAATCTAAGTGGTATAACTAACACATTCTATGTATCAAGGAGAAAAAGTAATAATAGTAGGAAAAATGACGACACAAGTGCCATCGAGTGCCGGTCAATCACTCTTGCACACAGAGTAGCGTGCGTTTGGTCTGACGCGCCGTACCACCCACGCGATGAGGCAGGCCAGCTTGGTGTTGTGGTTGTTGAGCGTTGCCGGTATTAATGTTTCGCTTATGATTATACCCAGGTATTTTGGAATGGAGACAAAGACACAAAGAAAACGATGGAAAACATTAGACAACAATAGCATCCGGCCATCTGGTTTGCCGCGCTGTATTCTGTAATCCAGGAGTGTTTCAACGGTACTGCAAGTGGAGCAAAGCTATTGATCCAACATGACGCGACGCGCTCGACTGGGCGATGCGGCAATACCGATTGAAAACCGCACTCTGGCACCAACACAGCCCTACTTAGCGGTCGTATCGAATCTCTTCGCGTCGCTCCATGTGGAAACATCACTATCCAACAGCGGCGGACGCAGAAAG
>JARK01001354.1:823696-858433 GCA_000688135.1 Ancylostoma ceylanicum | reverse complement strand
GGGGGGGCGTGCAGCAGACAACCAGGGTGCCCGCGCCGCGGTCCCGCCCCTTGTCTACGGCCGTTTGGAGTTCTTTGTAACTGGAAACAATTTCAGGTGGCACGATGAAAGTAATCATTGATGTGTGTCAGAATACCGACCTTGTGGAGCTGTTGTCTTTTGCGGTTAGTTCTTATTACTGTTCCTGGATATATGAAGTAAACGTGTAAAACTTTGGCTCCAATCCGCTAAGCTGAGTCCAGTAAATGGGCCAAAGACTTCGTTTGATGAAACCGTCGGACACAAAGCTTCGTTCAGAAGTCGCGAGAGATGTGTGTGGTTGGATTTCCTGACAATCCCGAAATGAACTTCTTGCGTAGCGAGGTGCCTCATGCTGCCAACTGGTGTACACCGGGAAAGACTGTCAAACGTTCGGCGTTTTGGGAACATCGAAAAGTAGGTGCTTCAGTGGTAAAAACTCATAAGATCTACTTTACATCATTTAAAAAAAATCTTTGTCAGCGTCCAAGAAAGTCACACATGCCTCCCCACTCAAGCACGTCTGCAAGCGAAGATGAGTATTATTTTGCTTCGGAGTGAGTTTTTCATTCTTTACTAGCTAGCTACGTATTTAAATCTAGCTTTTTTGAAAATGTCCAAAATGTTACGCAGAAGTGACTATAAGTCTGCTTTCAATAGAAAAAAATTACAGCATGTGTGCTGAAGATAATCATTTCCAAACGCGATGACATAGAGTGAATTCCAAACGGTCGTAGACAAGGGTCGGGACAGCGGCGCGGTTTTCCTCCGTGTCTCTGCCCAGCAGGCTCGCTGCCTCGGTGCAGCAGGCAACCAGAGTGCCCGCGGAGCGGTCCGGCCCTTGTCTACGACCGTTAGGAGTTCACTGCGGTGGCATTATGGTGGCAGACAGCATTTTCGGTCAAATAACTGACCCACGATCAATTTGACGTCTTCTGTGAGTCTTTTCGTTTGTTTCTTCTCATAGCTGTTCCTTCTTACTTCTTAGAACAACTATAAAAGGAAACAAGAACTCACCGAAAACGCCGGTTTGATCGGGGATCAGCTGTTTGACCGACCGCGCTGCGTGCTCCAACGCCACCAGCGCCGCTGCTACAGCAGACACACTGTCAAAACGAATCGACCAAATTTCGACAGGAACAATACTTTCAGGGGAATCGTGTTTTAATCTGGAACGTCTATAGAAATAAATTAATGCTGAGGTCTGTTCGTGACAACAGCGCTCTAGACCTCACATTATTTGATATCTCGATATTTCAAAGTTCGAAAAACCAGTTTGAAGCTAAACAGTCTTTCCAAAAAATTCTTGCCTCACGCTACGCTGCGCGTCGAATGAGTCACGTCGCAGCACGTATGATAATGCATAGGAGGCGTGGCGCGGCTCAGCAGACGGGCGGTGGATGCCGGAGGTAATTATTTTTTGGAGCGAATGTATGTCCATCCATAACAGGTTCGCTTGAGATCACCACTACATGCAGGGAACGTCAATCACGATCGCCACTCGGCCGCAACATCCACGCGGCGCAGGCGAGTATTTTTTGGAACGACTGTAAGAGTATCCCCAGACTTCGCCGGCGGTCGTGGCGATCGCTACGACCGCCGCTGTAGTGGCGATCGCCACTACCGCCGGCGGTCGCCACATGGATAAAGTGAAGGAGGAAACCCCAGACGAAAGAGGGATGATAATCAAAGGGGCGTGGCAATCGATAGGCATCCTTCCCATTATCGCCATCACTCACATCGCCAATTCATTGTGGGCACATCCTCGAGAGTACCGGCGATGAGCACCGTTTGGCAGCGTTCCAGGCGTTCCACGTGGCAATCGATACGTATCATTTCCACGATCCTTATCTCTGCTATCGCCGGTTCATTTTGATTCATTTCGAACTGGCGATCGCCACGACCGCCGGCGAAGTCTGGGGATACTCTAAAGGGACTTTCATACATTTGCCGTCGCGGTGGCGTCATCGCAGCAAAAGTGGGTGCGCGGCAAAAGTTGTCGCTGGGCGGCAAAATACCCCCATGACCAATCATTGCCGCACGTCGCTGGGCGACGTCGCTGAGCGTCGCTGCGGCAAAAATGTATGCAAGCTCTTGCTGCCGGACTCTTGCTGCGGCGACGCCGCCGCGACGTCGCTGGCCTATGCTTAACCATGGGCGACTGTCGCCGCGGCAAAAGTGTGAAACCCCCTTAAAGCGCTCGCCCGCGCCGCGTGGATGTTGCGGCCGCGGGAGTGGTAACCGTGATTGACGTTCCCTGTATATGGCTGGAGGGTGAGCGGTGCGGAACGCGCCACCGCAAAGGTAATTGATTGCAAAGCACTTCACAAATTTGCATTTTGTAAATCTTTAACAAGAGAACTTGTTGTATCTGCAATATGTCGTCCACATCTTTTTTCATTTTACTCAGGAGTGGGTCCCCGCCAAATACACCGAGGAAGAATGGGTGCAATTCCAAGCCAATGAAATGGAGGAAACGCAAGCAAGCAATACCAGCTGAGAATAAAGCAATGTGTACGGTGAGTAGGACCCACGCAGAAATTTTTCGTTTTGATCATTGCCGCTCTTTTTTAGAAGTGTGGTTCTCTTATCACAAGTAGCCGAATTTTCGCCTTAATTAATCACGCCAGCGCTCACTCCAGCTTTCCTCGGTAAGTGCGGCTTCAAGTATCTGATAGTGAATAGAAGGAGTACCATAATAATATGGTTTTAGCTATAAGTGCAGTGCATGTGATTTCCATCATAAATCCTTCATAAAAGTTCGTACACACATCCATCTTGAACACGATGGAGATCCTTCTATCAAGCAACAAGATCAAATGTGTGTTACTTTTGTAACCTCGCCCATTTGTTCCTTTTTTTCTCTATCGTAGTTTACTTGTTGCTACAGGAATGATGTGGAGCGTTTACGAATCAGGCAGATCGCTCACGAATGCTTCCCTTCATATATCGCCAATCCGAATACGCCCATCGATAACGTTCCGGTCAATGCAGACCATTCCGTGGAGACTGTACAGGAAGACTGTGAGACTGCACCGGTACGCTATTTTTTCGAACATTACTTGATTTTTGTCTACTCGCCTCAGGAGTAACGGCAGATGCTATACAGTCCGTAGAAAAAATTGGCGGACACCCGTTCGGCGCGAAAGGTGTGCCCGTCGCGGTCGCAGTCCGATCGGCAGCCTGAGATTCTATGGGAAAACGGGTGATCTACGATATCGACCAACGTTGCGAAGCGGCGCCACGCCCAGCAGGTGTCCACCAATTTTTTACAGGCTATATTCACCCCCTATTTCGCACTCGGAGAGACTATAGGATTTTCAGCGTACTACAGTAGTTCGCTCCTCAGAAATTACTTATAGTGAACTCCAAACGGCCATAGATAAGAGGCGGGACCGCGGCGCGCGCATTCTGGTTGTTTGCTGCACCTTCCAAGGCAGCGGGAAATCACGACGTATCGACTTCCCTCCGTATCTCTGCTCAGCAGGCTCACTCGCTCGGTGCAGCAGACGACCAGAGTGCCCGCGTCGCGGTCCCGCCCCTTGTCTACGGCAGTTTGGGGCTTACTGTACATAAATTGTCCCAGCAATGCATGCTTAAAATGTGGCAGAGATTGTTTTGTTATTTTTGTATTTCTCAGAGATTGCTTTATGTTGAGGTGCTCGAGTGCCCTGCAGCTTCACCGCCTAGTAACATTAGGAAAGGTAAAGAGAGAAGAGACGCGGTACATTCCAAAGTAAACGCTGAATTTCTGTGCCTATTCGAATCAGCCTTGAATCAGTCAAATACTTCATCTAGCGACGACTCATCGTCCATTTTTGGTCTTGAAAATAAAAAGCCTGAATATGACTCGGACTGCATAATCCTTGAATAAGTTGTTTTATGCATGTATTTCTGAGATTCTCCTTTTCGTCTTGATTCAAATTTTGTAGGAGTTATTGATTATGTTACATTCTTCTCGACGAATTTCACGAAAGAGGTTTCCTGTAAATACTACTAGCATACTCGTTTTTTTTTTCTCGGTGATTTTTTAGTACTACTCTGTGAATGGTCGCTTTCTTGAAGGTGTGAACTGTTGCATCTGCCTTACATCATGGAAGTTGTTCTCGTTTTTGTATATTGTTATCTTTTAATCTTCTGATTCTTTCAAGTACTCATCTCCTACATTAGACGATTGATTTTGTAAGTGGAGAAGTTGTCTCTATAGCTGTCGCTGTCTTGCAAGCTAATAAATCTGTAAAATAGAATGGTAATTTCCTTCTAATACTCCGTTCCTGTTCAAGTAGCCCACACAGAAGCAGCGACACGAGTTCGGTTGTGTTGCAGTTGCTTACATAGCCCATTTTGATGGACTGACTATACAGGGAACTCCAGACGACCACGTGCAGGGGCGGGACGGCGGCACGGCTTTCTTGAGCAGAGACACAGGGGCTCTGCATGCTGGCCGTGGTTGTCTGCTTCTGTCAGCAGCAGAGAACTCGAGTGCCGCACCACCTATACGTGGGAATAGTTGGTGCGGCGAGCAGACGGGCGTTATTCAGTGGTGCAAGAATGATTTGCCGTCGGATTTGTCGCCCATATTTTACCACCACACCGCGGACACTAGTGCATAGCACATTTAGTCCGTTTCAATAAGGAGTACCATTGCTGAAGCTGAGGCATTCAGGAGGAAAGGGTGGAGGGACCTGTGACACTCGGAGAAGTGAGATGGAAGCGCTGGTGTGTGGTCGTATACGTGTTCAGCTACCGTCATTTTCGTGGAAGGCTGGGATTACCAAACCAGATCCAAAGGAAACTAGACTCAGCTGCCGTACTACCCGATAGTTGTTTCTGACCAATAACATTGGACCAGTACGACGTCTATTGAATTACTATGACGTGTGTATATACTAAATACACTTCTATAGCGATTTTTTTAGGAGTTCATAATCGAATATTCATTCCATCTACGCCATGTTTACCTGCTTAGCTCATACATGTTTTCTAGTTCCCACGGTAACAGCAACAACAGAGGCAACTGAAAGTGATTTATGCATAGCAACATGTCAAGTTATAACCGAGCAAGTTGGAGGCTAGCAAGTAATGTACAAAGGTTTTTTACGCGTATTTAGTAGTTATTAGAGCTGACAACGATCACTTAGCGCACGCGATAGAGCATCTTCCTTTGCATCTTGTACTGCAGATCTCCGCGTCGAACCATGTTCATGATGACCTGAAATTGAAGCATTACAAATTTCGGCATTTTAAAGGCAGAGGACCACCTCGTCCCGTATATTGGGGATAGTAACACATCCTGAACCTTCTCGTCATGACAATCCCAGCAAGGTACATCAATAGGCACAAAAGCGACGAAAGCCCCGTTCTCGAAGGGGTCGAAGTGGCTAAAATTTGGAGCCCGGAGGTGGATCGCTCCAAGCTGTGCTGGCTGCCCGCCACGGCTGCCACGGTGGCCAACGTGTCTTTGCGTGTTCGATCGATAAGATCAACAGCTTCACACGTCAATTCGGGTTAGCAAACTGTTACAGGCCCCGTCCTGGAAAACGGGTTTAATGACCATTTTGAGACAATATGTGTATACCGCTGGAATCAGCGTGCCGAGTAGGTGCTGAATCTGCTATTACCTCAACCACGAAAATGAGGTGGTCCTCTGCCTTTAAGCAGTAACAGAAAAACTTCACCTTCTTAACCAAAGTCTCATTATAATGCTGGCGTGTGACAAAGTCTTGGACGATTACAAGTTCAGAGACGTGCGTTCCTACGGAAAAGCGCTTCTTCATTTGGGACTCAATCCTTTGCATCGATTCTTGATCAGCATCTGATGTAAATCCTTCGATACCTAAACAAAGAAGACATCTACATCGTTAAAGCAAGGCCGCAGTGGAAGATGTTTCACCTGCGAGGTTTCCGGTTGCAGCAGCCTCAACAGTAGACACTCGGAATAGCCGCAGTGCTTCATCCACATGCTTATCAAGAGCGAACGGTTGCAGCTCCATCTTTGCTAAGCTTTCGCTCATACGAATGACGGCTTCGAGCTGACGTACAGTGATGGAAATCGATGACTTAGCTGCTTTCTTGCCCAGTCCTAAGAAACATTCTATAGATAAACATAGCTCTGAGGAACCTCGCGAAACTCACTCATTTCGTCGGAGTCTGCAGGAGGATTCCTCATACGAACGTAGTTGCTGGCAAGTTTCTCGCTGGCTTGTGGATTGAGTCTAGGTCCACAGTTCGCTCGGGCGTAGCAGACATACTTTTTCAGGAAACCTAGGAAACTTGGACATTAAGCATTGGTAACAAGGGGTTATTGGGTGTCCATGCTTGGCCCGGTAGTGCCAACCCAACCTCACTCACACTCAATTTTTGCACAGAAAAATGCGTTAAAAAAGTCCCTTCAGGATAGGAAGGTGGTTGCAATACATTGGATGATACACACTCTCAAGACATTAGTCGTACAACACCAACAAGGCCCGTTTTTTCATACGACCATAGAGACCCAAAATTTTTGAAAATAGACTCAGCAAAACTACCCTGAGCTTGACTGAGGAATAAACTAGCGAAGAAAACGGAATATATCAAAGAACAATGGTGAATCTCTCACCTAGTGTCAAGAAACCATCAGCATCAAACATCTCCGTCTTTTCATTCGCATTTGCCTCTTTGTCAATAGATGTGTTATCCTTGTGTTTCGATGCATTCACGTGAACGTCAATGACATGTCTTGCAAGCGTCTAAAAGATATAGACAGTATAACAGCGATGGTATCCGATTTCAATATAGCGTACCTCATCTCGCTTCACATCATGGGTATCCTTCACAATGTAGATCATGTCAAATCGAGACAGAATGGTGGGCATGAAATCAATATTCTCATCACCACGACTGTCATCCCATCGGCCATAGACAGAGTTGGCAGCAGCTAGCACCGAACAGCGAGAATTAAGTGTCGTAGTTATACCAGCCTTAAAATCACGACAGTGAACTTCAATGAACTTCTAAAATCACGAAGAAGAGTTGCAAACCTTAGCAATTGAAATGGTCTGCTGTTCCATAGCTTCGTGAATAGCGACGCGGTCATCCTCCCTCATTTTATCGAACTCATCAATGCACACAACTCCACCATCAGCAAGCACCATAGCTCCTCCTTCCATCATGAACGTACGCTGAAGTACGAGGATAAGGCTGGTGAAGAAACAAATGAGATTGACCAGCGAATCATACCGACGTAGGGTCGCGCACTACAGAAGCTGTCAAACCAGCAGCTGACGAGCCTTTACCCGAAGTATACACACCAATCGGGGACACCTAAAATAATGTTGTTGTGTAACTGCGCTTGTACTAAAATGATCTGGAAGGTGAAAGGATATTGCCTACCTGCTCAACAAACTTCAACAGTTGTGATTTCGCAGTACCTGGATCTCCGAGGAGCAGCACGTTGATATCACCACGTCGAGTTAGTCCATCAGGCAGTCTGCAAGAAGAAGAAGAAGAGAATCATCAAGAATCATTGACTCAAGCCAGAAACTGAAGGTCAACACTCCCATAACAACTCACCTCTTCCTGGACCCTCCAAACAGTAAACAAGCGATGGATTTCTTAATATCCGTAGATCCGTAAATAGAAGGAGCAATACTCTTAGCAATAAGCTCATAAGCATCAGGTCGCTTCGCTAGCTCTCTGAAATTGTCAAGAGTACTAGAAGAGTACAGGGAGAAGAATTCTCGCGCAAATCAAAGCTCTAACTAGTAGATTTAGTCAAAAACGTAGAGAAAAACACCACTAGTTTTTTCACACTATTGTATGAAATACCACTAATTCACTTTCTCAACACCTACTTGAAGTTTCGCTCCTCATCAGGGGTGAACTGCTTGAATTCCGCACGTCCAGGGCCACCTGTTTCGACGTGGATGCCTAACACTCGAAGATATGGTGTTCTGATACCGGTGAGTGTCTTGTCTTTGTTGCCTTTATTCTGAAGAGAAAAAAATCAAATAGACTTATTCCTTTCATGAAACGGAAGAATTCCGTTTAGTGGAAAAGTGATTTACCTTCTGGAAAAGCTTCTTGATTGAAAATACGCCAACAAGTGTGACTCGGTTTCCAGGAGCAACTTTATCAGTGAGGTATCTGAAATGACAGAAAAATCTAGGCTTCTGAAGGTGAAACTGCCTACGGACTGCTACGCTGATGGCTCTGTGGACTTTTAAACGCCAATTTTTCAGGACCACTAAATGTTACGAGGTAGGGAAGTATACAAATGGGTAGGAAGCGCCTAGAACAATCGGTTGTACCTACTTCAAAAACTAATTTGCTCTCGAATTACCACAACCGAGATGCATAACCTTTCAGCTAGGTAAGGAAATAAAAACACATCATCACATTTTAGAAAGAAATCACGGTAACATCCCATTACCTGTCACAATACAACTGCAAGTGTCGAGGCATTTCACCGTGCGGAACATCCTCGGGGTTCTCCTGCAGCTTCAACGTCTGGTAATCGACACAGTGACATTTGTCAGGTACGATATGATAAGGGTCAACTGGACAACGCTGGAGTTGTCCGGACTGTGGTCTGAAAAGCTGCCCTACTTTGTCTGAGCGAACGAAGATGTAAATTAACACGCGAAGGCAGGCTAAAACTTACGCTCCACAGCTTCTGGGAAGTTGAAAACCCTCGAGACCAGGTTTAAGTACTTGATCACTAATGGTATGACGACAAGTTCTACACTGTAGGGTTATTTTGGTGGCTTTTGCACGAACCTTAATGAGGTGACTATATTTCAATGATCAACCAAAATTTAATTCTGAAAGAAAAACAAGGAAGTACCTGAGATGCAGCAACAATGATACCAGAGATCTTCACAACTTGTGAAACTTGGGCGCTCTTCACTCTTCGGATGGAGGTGGGATACTCGTCCAGGGTAAGGGAGATCTAAGCACGAAAATAGTTCGCTAGAGGCAAGGAAAGGGATCGCATTTAAAGTGAATAAAACTCAACAACTTGAACGTGCCCTGGTGAGCTTACACAAACTATTTTAGCCACCCTACCTAATACTAGGGTAGCAGTGAGCTATACCATCACTGTTCAACCCAAACGGGTAAAATACCTCGAGTTTGGGAGAAACACAAAAATCTATTAGGCTTTCTATTCCTAAGTCAATCAGTCTTTCAGGTTAAAGGCTTAGGTGGCATTGCCTTGACAAACACCCACCTGGATATCCTTCATCTCCTCTTCTCCCTCTGGCCTAGGAGCGGTAAGTTCATCAGCAACGGTGCGAGCAGCTTCCTCGAACTGCAACAAAATTTCCTCTTCTCCAGTTGGGAAAGAAGGTAAGCGAAAATAGGGTGCGTGACATCTTGAACAGCAATGTCCTACATTTTACTGAATATAGGGCATATCTGGGTCACTGCTACAAACTCCGTTGCCCTACTTTCTCTGACTGCTCTGCTAATTAGTGTTTGACAGCCAAGGGGTCAGCACTACAGCTAGTGTTCCTTCCAGGATTTTCGTCCACAGAAGGTAAAAAGATCAGGTATTATGAGCAAGTGTAAAGACTGTCTTGTTCAATTCATATTCTAACAGTTATAACAATAATTAACAATAATTATCTTTACAAATGCTAAATTATGTTTTAATATTGCATTGGAAGGTACCGTTGCTTTTCTGATGACCTCTTGGCTGCCCCACTGTAATTATGAGCAGGCAGAGAAAGCAGGGCAATCGAATTCAGGGAATTGACCCAGCTATGCCCTATATTCAGGAGAATGTAGGCCACTGCTGTTCAAGATGTCCGCCTCCCGCGAAAATATCCCACCGCCGGAAGAAATTTCCCTGGATATGTACGCAGTTTTGACTCAGCATCTTCATCAAATTGCTTTAGATGTCCCAAGTTGACTTCCAGGAAATAGTGCTTGGCGTTGTAGTTTTTCTTTAGTTCGTCACTAAAAGGATGCATCTGATGATATCTCATATGTTAGCTTCCCTCGACTTCAAATTATGCTTATGTTCAGTGCAGAAAAATGGACTATATTTCGCAAAAAATCATCCAAAGACCGTAAAAATATTGAATTGAATCGCAACAGATCGATTCCGAAAACTAACTCACCGATATTGCAGTCCTCCAACACCACCCGTTGAGAATTCTCTGATGAATCGACGGAACTGTTCGCATATTTGACGATATTCCGCGATCATTTCACGTCCTGCATCAGGAACGCCATCATTAGCAAAGAATCTTTCCTAAATAGGAAAATTTGGAGAAATTGTACAATATTCATCTCGAAAGCACTCCTAACAAAGGAATACCTGATAGTACAGTCCAGCGTCATCGAAGTTAGACATGTTTTGAGACGCAGCAGTGTTAGTATCCTGAAAAGCCGAGGAAATTAACCAGAACACCAAACTTATCGACATAGGCGGAAATGTGAGGACATAAAGTTTCTCGAAACACTACCATCACAATGCTCAATAAAAGCACATATGAAAATAAACAAAAAAAAACTGGTAAAGCACTAGCACGAGAGATTCACGACGCTCAATTTCGCGCATTAGTGTTCAAATAGCGAACGTTCCCGCCATATGAAATTTGAAGTTGGCGCGCTGTTTGCCTGCGAAATCGTGAATGGAGCGCAGAATTCGGTGAGAGCATCGAATGTGGTGAACTGCTAAAGAAGATGCTTTATGGTTGAGTATTAGTGAGCAGGTAGTGGATTTCATCTCGAACTTGTTAGAAGATGGGAGTACAGGAAACATGGTTTAAAACGGAGTGAATATTGCTATTCAGAGGGACACGAATCCGCTGTAAACCACTTTTCTTCCCCCAAAATCTGAAGATCAAGCTTTTGCTGAGAAACATTGCCACGAATATCACACGTGTTCATTCTACAGAGTAACGCCATTCTTGCAGGATTATACGGAAATTGACCGGTAGCGTATGGTACAATGTCACAAAATGCTCCTCAACTTTCCACAGAAGGGTTATTTCATTGCTGATCATATTATATTTCATCATATCATATTTCATATCAACATGAATTTTACAATCTACTCTATATACCAAATCCGGCATTCGCCTTCAATTTGTGTGCTGGAGCAATCCTACTGTGTGTGAAGGAAGTAGAAAGGACGTGTGAGAGAGATCAGGGAGAAGAGCTGAGCGTGGGAGACAGACACGTGAGTCACTTTTTTCTTTTTATCTGAACACGATACTTTCAGGGCGTGGCGAAGCGACGGAGCAACCAGGAGAAGCCCCGAAGGCGGGTGCCGAGTGCGGCCGCCTGACACCGAGCCCGTGTTGCCAGCCGACCTCCAACCTGAGCCAGACCACACGGAGAGGTGCCGTTGCCGCCCACCTCCGTCGTCCTGCCCAACGTCCACGATTTATTCTTTATTTGGGCAATAATCATACACTGTACAGTGCGTTTCATAAATATAAGATCACCCTCGAATTTTGGGTTTTCCAGGGAAGCAGCAGTCGGGGGAAATCTTGCTGTTTTTGATAGATTCCCCACTTTGAAAAAACATTGTAGCCAAAATTTCGTTTCAATACCTTTTACCCTAATGGTTTTACAAATATTTCTTACTTTTGACACCGTTTCATAACTATAAGATCACTTCAAGGAATTAAGCAATTTGCCCAAAATGAAGACTAATTCTGTACACCTACGTGACCGAGAGGGTGAGTAAGCGGTAATAATGCAGGTTTAGCAAGGCTCCTTGGTCGTCTGTCTTCTTCTGACGAAGAAGACTGGATCAAAGCTCTCTAAAATGATACCCTCAGTATCCCATCCATTGCTACGCAGATCTAAGGTTTGTTTTGTGTGTGGACAAGGCTGTATGTCACTCTCCAGTGCCTCCGAATCTGTTGCGAGCCTTGCACGCCTTTGTACGGCCTCTGCTCGTGAGGAACGCAGAATTCTCAGAACTGGTTCGTGCAGTACCTCGTCTAAGAAATGGATTCTGTCACATTTGGAGATCCAAAATGCCAAGTCAGCTCTCTGTAGAGGCATAAGGAGCCGTAGAAACATTGCTAGAGAAGCAGTGAAGAGTTCCCCGAAGCATTTCTATCTGGTTAAGGTGTCGCGATTGAATTTCACAATGAGGAACCTAGCGGAAGTTTGATCAAAGTTGACGATATTGCATTTTGACGGACTGTGTCATGAAATGCTTATTCAGACGGTGTTTTCGGTTGAATACAAATCCAATTTGGATGGTTATGCAAGGTTTAAGTGCCCCTGGCGTCGGTGAGGTGTCATGGTTACTAAAGGTATCCTGCCACACCTGCAGGCAGGAACAGGCTTTTGTGGCATGCGGAATGGACTCGACAGAACTGCAGACGCCGCCAGAAGCACGTCTGCGGCCATTCCTGAATGAAGGGCATCGACAAAGCAACATTCTGTAGCAGGACGTCGGTGCGACCCACTTGACCCACTGAGAGATGGAGCAGTTTAGGTCGCGTAAGAGCCGAGTCCTGTCTTGTCCAGCATGTATTTCTGACCTAAACCGAATTTGCAACCTCTAAAACACTTTTCCAGGTGGATTAACGGGAACAACCTCTGTTCAGAGTAGTCGATTACTTGAAGCGAGCACTCCTGCAAGCTTGAAATGTTAGTGACCCAATAACATAAAGAAATTTTATTTCCAGTATGCCTCGATGACATTTCGAGGTCGCTAACAAATGTGGAGAAACTGTCTACTATTACTTTCCCATGATTTCCATTTTTTTCATCCGAAAATTGTTCAATTTCATTGAGTGATCTTATAATTATAAAACGGTATGAGAAGTAAGAAATATTTCTAAGACCATTGGGGTAAAAGGTATTGAAACGAAATTTTGGCTACAATGTTTTTTCAAAATGGGAAATCCATCAAAAATAGCAAGAAATTCCCCTGATCGCTGCTTCTCCTGAAAACTCAAAACTAGGGGGTCTTATAATTATGAAACGCACTGTATATATTGCAGAGAATTCGTGACGCTGTGCGTGCGTGCACACCACTATGTGGAGATGACGCGCCGTATCTAGCGCGAGTCTACAAATATCCTACAACATAGAAAAATTCGATAACCTACTTATACATATCAAGAAAGACATTTCCACTAAGGTTTTCTAATACGCTGAACACGAATATGAGACAACCATGTTGCACAGAATTATCGATTGTATCGATTTTATTGATTTTTCACCAGTTTTTCTCATAGATCAGGGAAAATTGGCGCCGCGTAGCGGCAGCAACCGGCCGGTAAATCTATATTTTATTCACTGTTAATTACTGATAATTATTGTAATAAACTGATTTATTACTCTCTGTGTACGCATCGGCATCTTCCACGACGCTATGCTTACTGGTGGCAGCGAGTGGTTCCACCGCTCGCCGGCCATGCGCCAGCGTGAAACTCAGGTTGGTTTTTTATTGTGGTTTTCTAGGTAAGGCTCTGATGAGCAGAAACAAGTTTGGCCTCCTTGTTCCCTGTTTAAAAGAGCGCAAATTGGCGGCTGGCAGCTCATGAAAGAGTTTCTCCGAACAAAGAATACCGTAGTCAGCTGATTCACGAGTGATGCGCAAGCGCATGAAAAACTCTTGTGGGAGCTGGATCAAAGACATTTCGCCGAACAGCTGGCTTGAATTCGAATTTCAAACGGCGTTTTTCCAGCCCAGTTGCTGCACATGGGGAAAACCGATTACGGTAGTCTTCTTTTTCTTGTTATGCTAGCAGAAATTTTGTGATTTGCGAGAGTTATGTACCCGGGGACCTGTTGGTCAAAAACGAGTGTAACGTTTGTGACGGGGTGATATAGAAGTTGCAGTGAGGAGTCTGCAATATCAGAGTTTAGGGTTACGCAACGCAGAGAGGCAGCAGTAGGGCGCCAGAAGGGAAATCTCAAGTATTAGTGCAGCAAGTAATTAGAGTGACGTAGCATCCATCGACTGGATGAGCACCAGAGGCATATACTGAAGTAGGGTACTCGAGTGAGCAGATACGGCAGAAGGTCGGATAGTTGTTGAGAACGTTATTCTTCTTATACTACTTTTGACGTGTGGTCGTCTTTAACCCGTGTTTCACATACCATTAGAGGAAAATTTCGATGCCCAGCCTGCCTACACTGTGTTTTGGGAGAAATTTTCTCTAACCTTTTCAGCCAGTTCGAATTACTCTGATCGCATAGATTGTTCGAATGCCATGGTTACGATCGGACTTTCCGATAAACATTGCTGTAACGTTACCCCTTCTGGCTAGATGGCAGGCCAGATAATGGAGTTTGTCAAATGCCAACGTGTTCTCACAGCATTCCCTCTGTGCTTATCTTGCAGCTCCATCTCCGATCTGGTGTAAGCAGTGAAGCTTAAACTTTGAACCTCTGGGAACGGTCTTCTTCTAGGGTACTGTAGTCCTTCCCACCCCGCATAAATAGGGCGCCACATAAGTGGTCACTCATCAGTCGATGTTAGGATTCAACGGGCCCTGTCGTGCCTGCCGTCCCTCATTTTCACGTCCTCCTCCCTTTCATACCTCTTCAAATAAGTGTACCACCACTCATCTGCCTCACATCAGAGCCCGGCCTCTCTAGTTCACGCGTTAACTCTGACTGTCTACCTAACGTCGTCACTAATAGGGTTTCATTTCAGGTTTCGTATGGGGCCCGTGACGCGATCTATGACACACTCCAGCGATTCTTCGGCTGTTGCCACTACACCAGTGACCTCCTCTGACCGAGTTGCCACACCATTGGCTGGGACCCTCGCTAATCTGGACGATGCATCGACGATCCACAGCAAAGAAACAAGTGACTCATGTGTCTGTCTCCCACGCTCAGCTCTTCTCCCTGATCTCTCTCTCTCACACACTTCCTTTCTACTTCCTTCACGCCGTCATCGCAGCTCGGCAGGCCCTCTCCGCCGGTAACCGGGTCGTGGTCACCGCGTCGACTAACGCAGCGGTTGCCCATTTCGCGGAGGCTCTTTTTTTTCCATTCAGGAGTTTTCAAAACTGGTAATCCTTCGCTATGTTTCAGATACCGCCGTGGCTGAGGAAAGGACGCCGCTACCCGTGGACCTCAACGAGGTTTTGAAGAACCTCGGCGATGACTTCGCCGCCCAACTAAGTGTTTCCGATAAAGCTTTATGCGATCGTTTCAAGCCGGTCGCCCGCGCTACGAGCAATTTTCGTAGCAGGAGAACCTGGATTTGTCCGACTAGGACCGAGACGAGTTCATGCTCGCTGAGAAGGAGGTCTCGGAGATGCTTGAGGACGTGATCTCCATCATGTCCATCATGTTCGCCCACCAGATGTCTTGTGCATCACTACGGCGTTCCTGCTAAATGCCTCGGAGTGCAACACTACGGCGTCCCTGCTAAACGCCTCGGACGAGAAGGGTATTTTTGCAGGGGAGTGGGACCACTTCTCCTCAGAGACTCTGAACTCTGCGCAAGAAACTGTAGGCATTGTAAACTGCAGGAATTCTAAGACCCCGACATGAATCATATATTCCAGGGCGGAGCGAGCACGACGAACTGAGAAGAGAGAAGCTAGCATGCCGAGCTACAGTCCGGACGCTGACCCCACGTGCTCTTGACCACCGACGCACCATCCTTGGCGGATCGCCTACTCACCCAGCTCAGTCTACCTGCCCATCAAGCCATCCTGCCAACACCAGATCTCCTATTCTGTGATCTACAACAATGCCTTGTTCGTATCTGTAACTTGCCACTTATCTGTTTTGCTGTACACTCCTGTCAAGATATCTATTTTTACTGCCATAAGGATAAACGTTGGAGGACAGGAACCTTCTAATATTTATGAATAAATCTACAATCCTTCCGCTCCTCGCACTGATGCAGTTTACTCCGTTCCTCCACCGAGAGCGGTTGGCTCCAAGACAGCTCTTCAACCACGAGAACCAAGAAGCCGGATTCCAACAAGAAGACCGACGCGGAACGGAGAAGACTCCAACCCAAACCGTATTGGGCACACGTGGGTTGTATGCCTATATTTTCGGCAGATCGGCGAATAACAACAGGCTGGGTGGTTATGCCCACGAAGAGTAGAGGAAGGCCGAAGACTTGATGGTTCAACGAAATTGTGTGATTTCGACAAAAGGAAGCGAAGGAATCCGAGGAAAACCTGACCACTCTGCGCCTTTCATAAACGAGCAGATCTGCTGGACTCTTCGCGGAAGAAGCCAGATACATTCGGTGCTGTCGCGATAAAGAGAAATGAATAAAGAATAAAGAATAAAAGGATAAACGTTATTTTATCCAATGGGATCTTCTGTGTTGGTCGAGGATGATTGGCCGTTTCCACTGAGCGACGGTCTTACTATGTGGAATCTCTGCGCCGAGTCAACTTCTGGAGCATTGTCCTAACATGGGCAGAGGCTCGCAACGCAGTGGTCCCCGCTTCCGACCTGGGCCAGTAGCCACTACCTCCCGAACGTTTAAGGGTATGTGCCACCTGTTTCTCAAGTCCGAGGACGGACTTTATTAAAGTGGGAGAGGTGTAAAGGAAGTAGAAAGGACGTGTGAGAGAGATCAGAGAGAAGAGCTGAGCGTGGGAGACAGACACATGAGTAACTTGTTTCTTTTTATCTGAACACGATACTTTCAGGGCGTGGCGAAGCGACGGAGCAACGGGGAAAAGCCCCGAAGGCGGGTGTCGATTGCGGCCGCCTGACACCGAAGCCCGTGTTGCCAGCCGACCTCCAACCTGAGTCAGACCACATGAAGAGATGCCCATTGCCGCCCACCTCAGTCGTCCTGCCCACCGTCCACGATTTATAATAATCTATTACACAAGCAAGCTCGTGTAAAAAAAAAACAGAACAAGCAGTGTCTTATAACAAAACAAAACCTTGCATGAACATTTCCTGGTTGCAAACAATGGAAAAGTAAAACAAGAACGTGTAAATGAAACGAGGTAGTACTGAAAAGGGGACTGAACCGTGTCATCAATTTAAGTACCTATCAACCATGCGCTTGAACGAAGAACAGTTGGATGGAATGGCATGTTTTTTTTTAAATAAGCTCCCAGTATGCGGAACCCGCTCTGTTGCTGAAGAAACGCCTTCGTCGCTTAGTCCTCGCCCTTGGTAATACTAACTTAGACGAACCTCCTCTAGTGATGGATATCCTCCTAGAGCAAAAATCTTCAGGTGTGAGACCGCAACTTCCGTTTGAAATTTTATGATACATCAATAGGTCAAACTTCTTTCTTCTATCAGCAAGACTTGACAGCATCATGCTGGCATTTCTCTCTTTGCTAGAAGGAATTACGTCGTAAAGAAAGCTCGTCGTTCTTACCATTGCTTTCCTTGTGAAGCTAGATTGAACTCTTTCAATTCATCAATTTATTAATTCAATTTATAGATTTATTCCTTGTTTAGGCAATAATAAATCTATATTTTATTCACTGTTAATTACTGATAATTATTGTAATAAACTGATTTATTACTCTCTGTGTACGCATCGGCATCTTCCACGGCGCTACTCTTACTCTGTAACCACATAAATACAAGATTGCGGTACAAGGATACTCGTGATAGTCGTGACCAGCGTATGAAATAACCGCTCAATGCAAGGTTTCGGGAGATTCTGTGAGATACCATCCATAGCTAGCCTGTGTCTACCGTAGCTTCGCAAAAACGGCGATGCGGTACAAGATGAGGATGATATTCGTGACCAGCATGTCAAATAACCCTCGTAGCCAAAGCTTTGACGGAAATTTTGATCTTCGGATTTCGAGGCAGAAAATGCGGAATAGTCCTGGTTCAAATCTATAATAGAAGGCGAACTCGACCTTTTGAAATGAGTCTCAGCAGAATCTAATCGTCATCACTTTCAGCAAAATAACTTGAGTTATGGCCTGATCTGGGGAGATCCGGAACATTGTTCACGAATTTTTATGTTTGAGCATTCCTTCCTAGTCTTCTGTACAACATTTCAGAATTTTATCTAGTCGAATGTTCCTATTTGGATCGCAAAAGAGTCAGGGAAAAGTTGATACTGGATGGATTCCATGCAATATTCTAATCCACAATAAGAACGGATGTTTCTATGGAAAAAAAGACATAATCTTAGTGAACTATCCCCACTTTTTCGAACCAGGCTCACCTCCAAAATTCACAAAAGTTCATGAACATATTTCGAAGAAGAATGTGTGTTCACATTCATTGCCTCTGGACTTGCAGTCAATACTGGGTGACAGTGAATTTAAGATGACATCGTGGTACTATGAGGAGTAGCGAGCCTCTCTTCCGTTTAAGGAAACGATGAGCTTTCATGCCTTTGTTCAAGCGACTTTCAACCAATTTCTAGATCTTTCTAGATCTCGAACGAACTCCGATGGATTTTACGGGATATTTCGATAAGTCGTTACTGGAAAGTTGGTCGTTACGCATTAGCGTTATTTCGTTACTTTTTCAAACCTATTTTCCCGTATATGGACAGGGAACGAAACGGGCACATAGACAGAGCACCTTCATAAGTTTTTGTGCTTTTTTTTCAAAATGAGTTCAACTAAATATTAACCAAGTATTAATGATTCAATTTAATAACGCACAGTCCCACTGAGCACATATTGTCCATCTTCCTATTGGCTTAATCAAATGAAAGCCACTCGGATTTCCCAGTTATTATTTAGAACATAGCAATAGTGCTAACTCTCACTGAAGTATTAAATTAGTCAATAATGACCTAGAGAATAAGCACTATCGTAGCAAGCCGACCAACGTGTAAGCATAGTACGTGCGATGGAATCCTCGAATATTTTGAGAACTTTCCGAAAGAAAAGAGTGGGACATCAAAATCCAAGAGTGATTTTTCAAAACATAAGGAGTCAGCACAGACGCTGGTAAAATTCAAGTTGCCATTTTATTTGATTCAAACTTTATAACATGTTGTATTTTACCAAAGGCTTTGTTGCAATCTGTAGATGGAATTGTTTTTGTTTGACAGTCGACGGGTAGAGTACTCATCCATCTGGCAGAAGCGGTAGAATTCTACAATTCAAACTAGCGCAAGTGAAATTATGCTAAGGCTGCGTGAAAATCGAGGATGGGGTTCAGATCGCATAATCGGGCAAGACAGAGCTAGCAGACCCACGTTCCCATTATGTATCTTTTAACACTTTGAAGCCTACTCTATGCCTGGCTAACCATCGTTGTTTGCATGGCTAAGTTTCCGTGAATCCTAGAGGAGAAGGTTTTGCTACAATTACTGCATGTATGTAGCAGGCTGATGCAATAGAACAGTTCAAGAGATACTTAAAACAAGTTTAAGATGCTAAAGGTTCACTTATTTGCGGGTGGCTCCAGCGCTCGAGGCCCGCTCGCACGCGATACGCCAGATGCAGCGTCACACAGTCTGATTTTCTGAGCATCCACATATTTCAATGGGGTAACCGCTCTCATTCTTGTCTGATCCCCTGCGCCTGTTCTAACCTGTCTACCAGAGTGGTGAAGCACGCACCCGTTCTCCGTTGATTTTTCAGAATGACTTTATGAAAATAATGGAAATTTTGCACGATCTTATCCTTTAAATTTTCGTTTTCACCGATTTTCAAGTACTCATCATAATTTATTTGAATTTAAAAAAATGTTCTGTCATATTTTCGCTACTAAAATTCCGTTGAGGCAAAGTTTGACCGAAATCGTTTTCTCCCATGCCACACGCTTTTCCTTTCCTCCTATACTATAGCGAGTACATAATTCTTTCATTACTATGAAAGATGAAAAATTTCCACATTCATGCTCGGCACCGGTGCGAGATTTCGGTCTAGTATGGGTGCGTAAATAATCTGTCATCATGTTGTAATTATACAGTGTACCCGTCTTACTGGTTGCGGGTTTCCCGACTTATTGGTCGCGGGATATACTGCTGAAGTCGCAGATTTAGTGGTTAAGCTTTATTGTGTGCTCGTATTCACAAGCAAGACAATTGCAAACGGACCTACAGGGAACGTCAATCACGATTGCCACTCCCGCGGACTGGCGCGCCGCAACATCTCCGCGGCGCGGGCGCGGCATCACCCGACATCAACAGCGTTCGTCCGCGCCGCGTAGATCTTGCGGCGCGCCAGTCCGCGGGAGTGGCAATCGTGATTGACGTTCCCTGTAGATAACACTCGTGCCGTGCTTTTATGCAGCACGGTATCATATCACAGTAACCCAGACCAGATTGTTTACCCTCTGGGTAAACAATAAGAAACATGGAATAGTGATTGATGTGGTAAAACGGCAATATAATGTTGAATGTGTGAACTATGTGTTATACGGAGCATAACAAAACGTGCCAGTTCTATCGGCACATACAGAAGGAAAAGCAGGTTTTTTGGGGATGAACTACAAACCTCAGATTCATCAGTTCTCGTTCTGAAAACTCATGCAATCTGGAAACTGTAGCAATATCTAGGCCGCGTTAGAACCTAAACCCAGGTAACGTCCACTGACCCTAAAAATCCACCCGTTCTGACTCAGCTTCGCAGCGATCGATTTACGAATTTCGAAACTCCGGTCCCAGCTGCCCCAATTAACGCTGGACGCCTAACTCTTCATGTTTTTACTTGTACTATCATTTTAGTTTGGAAATGAGACAGTTTCTAGTTATCTACACAGGTCTTGCGTATACGTTTTGTCACGGCAAACGTAGCTCTATAACATGGTGGAACGAGTTACATCGTGTATGAACAAATTTGAGCATGGTCATTGCGAGTAAATGTCAAGTTCAAACACATTTTGACAGGTTTTTCAAAAACAAAAGCACTCCGTGTTTACCTCTGTCATTCTTGCGGTTGTTCAGCATTTCATAGACGTTGCAACCTCCTGCAGGTGATTTCTTTTTTACAGGCTGGGTACAGCTAGACTTGGTCCATTGAGGTTAACGAGTTTTGAACAAAAAGTTAAGCTCTTTGCTACTGCACGGCATTGGCTGGCCATGCATCTTCAAAGGTATTTTGCGACGAATCTGACGCAGATTTTCTTGAAAGCCGATTGGATTTTCGCAATTACAGCGTTCGCCGAAGTGCAATGCCACACATAACGTCCGTTTCATAGCTCTTATGCTCGAGTGTTCATGCTGCAGCCGCAAACCATCTCATCTTTGCTTTTAGAATCAGAATCTTTTAGAATCTTTACGGATATCTGGAACTAGCTTTTGGTTCCGTTGAAATGCGCATATGAGTTGCTTCCTAAATGGTAGACGTCCAAACTTTCAGAGGGTAATTCTAACAAGGGAAGGATACCAAATGTCCGTGGCATTTCGAAATGAGATATGCCTAGCAATGTGAAGTTGGGAGCTGATCTGTAATATGTTCCCCATTTGTGCTCTGTCCCATTGCAGGAAAAGTTATGACCTTGCATGTGCAGTGTATACGTACATGGACTTTCTACAACCATCTACCGTAACCACACGGAAACCGCGTTGCCATGCAAAATGGATACAGAATCTGTGATCAGCAGTCCAAATAACCCCACATGCAAAATTTCACCGAAGGAATACCCGTTCACGCCGGTTTGCCAAAGATGGAAGTGCTCGTACCAGTCGTATCAAGGGAGACATACATATGTGGGCATAAGCAAGTTTAGGCACCTCACAGAATCCTTCCAAATTTTGCAGAGAAGGGTTATTTTAGGCGCTGACCACAAATGTCAACATAACTTTGAGTGGCACTACCATTTGGATGCCGAAGTGGACAACTTATTTCGGTTCCCCACAGTGCTTCTACCGTAACCCTAGAAAAAATGGGATTGCGGTTCAAAGTGGGTACGATATTCGTGTTCAACACCTCAGATAACCCTACTATGGGGAGTTTCAGCGTTAAAAAAATTCTTGAAAATTTGGACCACGTAAGCACCATACACCTACCATTACCAGTTGCACTGCTAACAAAGACGAGGTGATGAGAATCCTTCAAAAAGCTCCCGCACTTTCAGATCATGGAATTGCAAGTGAAAAACGTTATAAAATAGCATAGAATCGATTCTCAAAGGAAAACAGCACGTGGAATGGAAATGCAAAAAGCTGAACTGCTGAAGGGATTGAACCTGGGACTGCTTCCTTGAAGAGCGAGACACTTACCACTACACCACCACTCACCTGATCTACGCGATCAATGAGACCTCCATGAATGATCCGGCTTAGGCAAATCGGGTGTAGATGAACATATTCTCTCATGAAATTTTGCATATAGGGTTATTTAGATTGCTGATAACAAATTCTGCACCCCTTTTGCACGGCAACTTCATTTTCATACAGTTTCGGCAGATGAAAGTAGAAACTGCACATATATACTGCACATACAACGTCGTAACTGTTTCTGCAGCGGCAGAGAGCGCCGACAAAGAACATAACGGGGATCAGCATGGTCAGCTATACACTAAGAGGCATACCCCATTTTAAGATTCCACGGACATCTGGTATCCTTCCCTCGTAAGTAAATCAGACAGCGTCACTGTCACTAAGATACAGTGAACTCCACTCGGCCGTAGATAAGGTGCGGTATCGCGGCGCGGCATTCTTGGGCAGAGACACAGGGGTTCGCATGCTGGCTCTGATGTCTTTGCCCAAGAACGCCGCGCCACGGTCCAACCGCTTGTCTACGACCGTTTGGAGCTCACTGTACCTGGAGAGCTTTGCTGGGCGAGAGTCTATGCGCAGTTCAAGATAGTGCATCACGCACGGAACGATGTATTTGTGCATAAACCCGCAGCTCCGACATTCCCTGTGCTAAGCGCAGGACAACTCAGAATTGTTATTGCGACGTGTTGTAATGGCGCGCGTTAGCACTGTTGTGCCACTGTTTTGGATTACGGTAGCCCCTTCGGGTCGCAGCCACACAATTTCTTTTTTCTCTAATTTCTCCAGGACTATTGTTCCTGGTGGAACGCACCATAGATAGTTCGGAAACGTAGAAGATGAACATACCATTGGTTACTAAGTGCTGCAAACTTTCGTGTCTAATAAGTTCTTTTAGAAACTTTTTTTTTTGCTAAACTGTCACCCTACCTACGGTGGCGTCGATGGAGCCGACAAATTTGCGTACCATAATGACCACAGCGGCGCGACTGCATCGTGCGCTCCAACTATCCTGCATCGTCATAGTGGCAACGATCAGAGTGTTTTGTCGTAGTTTTCTCGTAGGGGAATCCTCCTTTCGAGGACTGCAGTTAGTGGGCAAGAGAATCCAGGACGCAGACCCTATTTTTGGGAATGACTTCCTTCCTCCACTTGTCGCCTCCTCCGCTTCATTGCTGCTAAAAAAGGAAGATTTGGAGGAGATTCCACTCTCCCTTCCCGATCCACTTGCGCTGCGGAGGTGTCGCGGTGCAGCAGGCCGGCGAAGGTGTGCAATTGTATCTGATGCTGTGCACGATGACTTCTTCAAAGCCTACGTACAGCAGACTCCAAACGGACGTAGGAAAGGGGCGAGACCGCACGTGGGTTTTTTTTTTGGGCAGAGACATAGGGGGTTCCTGCAGGCTGGCTCTGGTTGTCTGCCTCTGCCAGCTGCACAGAACTCGAGTACCACGCAGCAGACAACTAGAGCCATCATGCATAGCACCCTGCGTCTCTGCCTAAGAAGGCCGCGCGCGGTCCCACCCTTTGACTACGGCCGCTTGAAGTTCACTGTAGGCTTCTTATTACTGCCCTTAGTCATGTGTGAAGCACTTATAGATGAGGCAGAGTTGTGGGTTGAGTTCGTAATTTGTTTCTAACCAGCATTAAATTTGCCAGAAAAACGCGTTACAGGAGATGGGCGATGACTGGACGGTTACGGTTGAACAAACGCCTTCATTGGCACCCGCTCCCCTGGATCTTCCGGAGGTTAGAGCACTGTTTGTTACTTTTTTTCATACTATTAGTGAGTTTTTTCATGATATAAATAATTAATTTAGCCAAAGCTATTCAACAAGTGGAGCTTACAAGATGTAGATGTTTCTGATATTTCTTTAGTCGATTACATTGGAGTAAAAGAGAAACACTCCAAATATCTTCCACATACTGCTGGCCGTTACCAGGTAATCTTAATTAACCTTATGGAGAATTTTTAGTTCGATTCCAATATCTTATGATTTGAAGACCGTGCGATTCCGCAAAGCTGGTTGTCCAGTCGTAGAACGTTTGTGTAATTCTATGATGATGCATGGACGAAATAATGGTAAAAAATTGATGACGGTTCGAATTGTTAAGCATGCTTTCGAGATTATTCATCTTCTTAGTGGTGAGGTTGGTTTTCCTTTGCTTTTAGAAGAAACCTGAGATCGTCGTACCGTTTGTGATCGACTGCTTTTTGGGGACATTTAGAATATTTTTTGGAACATTTAGAACTTTACAAAACATATAGTCAACTCCAAATGTCCGCAGACAAGAGTTGGGGCCGCGGCGCGGGTCTCTCGCTGTCTGCTGCACGGATTCAGCGTAGCGTGCAGGGCAGAGATGCGGAGGAAAACCGCGCCGCGGTCCCAACTCTTGTCTGCGGACATTTGGAGTTGACTATATTCTCGTGGTTACCACAATCCAAACGTCCAAAAATCGCTGGCAAAATGCAACATGGCCGCCACACAACAGCCTTGCGACTGGGTTGCGTGGCGACTGCGGATGTTTGGGTCATGGTGACACCACGTCGATGGGTGGTTCTTTTTCACGAACTCGCGAAACACGTGGCGCGACGGCGCCGCTCGCGCTGGAATCCCGGCCGCGACAGCAAATAATATGATTTTCTTGATAGTTAGTTTTTTTTTGATAATTAACATCAAGTGTTATGAGAAACTATCAAGAAAACGCTGATTCGCAACAACGGCAGCGATTCCAGCGCGAGCGGCACGGCCGCACCGCGTGCTTCTCGTGTACGCAAAAAGAGTACCGCCATCGACGCTCTTTCTATTTGAGAGACTTCACCCAGCTCTTTTTCGTTCTTGCGCTCACTGTGGAAAAGAATTGCAAGACAAAACTGATCGAAATGGTTCAGAATCCCGTTCAAGTGCTGGTAAATGCCATTATAAATAGTGGTCCTCGTGAGGATTCGACAAGGATTGGACGAGCTGGCACTGTTAGGCGTCAAGCTGTCGACGTGTCTCCGTTGCGTCGTGTCAACCAGGTGCAGATATATTCCTCTTGTTGCTGTTAATGTTTTGCAGTTTCCAAGTTCTTAGCACCGTTATATGATGAAGGTCAGTAATTATTTTATCGCAGGCCAAGGTGCGCTGTGCCGCATAACTCAGTAGTTCACGTTGAACTGTATAAAACCAAACGTTGATCCTTTGCTTTTGACGTCAAAAGCAAGTGTTCTGATGCTGTCCCCTTCGTCTGTGATAAAATAACGACTGTCTTTCACTGTAAAATCCCAACTTTTCTTGTTTCATTAAGGCCCTCTGGCTAATTTGCACTGGAGCGCGCGAAGCTGCATTCCGCAACATCAAAACAATTGCCGAGTGTTTGGCTGACGAAATTATGAATGCTGCGAAGGGCTCGTCCAACAGTTACGCTATTAAGAAGAAGGATGAATTGGAGCGTGTTGCAAAGTCTAACCGCTAATAACAGCGTACAATTACGGTGTTGAATATAACATGTTCTGTTGTTTCTTCTGTCGAATTGTTGGTCGGGTTCTTAATGAATCTTGTTGTTGATAGAGTTTTTTGCTCATGAAAGTGGGCTGGATATCAACATCTGCAGTGGCAGGTCTCAATCAAAAACATTGGATGGTCAAGCAATTGCCTCGGAAGAAGCCCCAAGGAAGCTTAAGTGAGAACTGCTACAAAAAGCGTAGTCAGAAAACAGCATTCCGAGCAAACATTCGCAGTGAATGGGACTAGACGACTCGGACCCTGTGTTGACAGTGAATCAAAAGACCTTGTTTCCGAACAAGCGCGGCTCACGCAAATCGGCTGATCGAATAGCATTGAGCAGGTGCTTGGTTTGGTTTTTCTACGATTCTGGTGCGAAGCACGAAATGCTGGTATTTCAGTATCGAAGCTGCAGGGAACAGGATATTGTGAGTCATTAATTTTGAGATCGATAATAGCTGTGGACTTCAACAACACTGAACAATCATTCCGAGGAAGATACAGTTGCTCTCTATCATCTTTGCATCACACAGCACCACCCGTCTGCTGAACCGCGCTGCATCACCTATGCATCATAATAGGTGGTGCGGCGCGGCTCAGCAGACGGACGGTGCTGTGTGATGCAAGGATGATTGAGAGCGACTGTATTCAATACGCTTGACAGTACTGCTGTTCAGTGTGTACAGTTCTTGTCAATTTTGCGGACGGGTACCTGCATAGGGCCTGGCTTCACAGAATATCGCAAGTCTGCTCTGCAGCACCGTCTCACACATGTATATAGTGCGACGCGTGAGAACAACACTCCTGGAGAAATTAGAGAAGAAGAGAAATTGTGTGGCTGCGACGTAATATTGCGGCCCAAACATGTTACCGCAATCCAAAAACATTGCAGTGATGGGAGCGCGTCCCAAAGGAAATAAATGGTACTAAATCAAGGTAGATTAAATGGTAAAACGGCTTTTATAGCGACTTGTGCATAGCACAACGCTAAAAACAGCGTGGAACAAAAACCACGCACGTGCGGCGTCACATACGATGCGCCGTGTTAACAACTCTGGCATCCTTGCGTTTAGCGGGAGGGACGTCCATGTCGCCATTTTATGCACAAATACTCAGTTATCGTCGCGTCCGGAGCGCACTCTATAGTTGGTGCGGCGCGGCAGAGCAAGCAGACGGGCGGTATTCTGCAAATTAAAGATGATCAATCGCCAATGTTTGGGGGGTGAGGGGGGAGGGGGGGGGGGTGAAGATCGTTGCATTCAAGAAGATGTCTCACTTGCAACACTAACAAGTCGGGTAAATCCTCTAATGATGAGTTAGCAGTAGCCTGACCGAGTAAATGTCACATCCTTATTGCCTGATTAACATTGGAGACATTATTAGCACTTTCAGTTGGCTTAGAAATGTTCAATTGACGTTAGTAAATGCTATACAGGAACGCTCCATGGAANGGGGGGAGGGGGGGGGGGGTGAAGATCGTTGCATTCAAGAAGATGTCTCACTTGCAACACTAACAAGTCGGGTAAATCCTCTAATGATGAGTTAGCAGTAGCCTGACCGAGTAAATGTCACATCCTTATTGCCTGATTAACATTGGAGACATTATTAGCACTTTCAGTTGGCTTAGAAATGTTCAATTGACGTTAGTAAATGCTATACAGGAACGCTCCATGGAATTTCAGTAGGACGCGGGCGCGCTGCGGTGCTCACCGTTTTGCGTAAGAACGGATTACACGTTATAATCGGAGTCTCACGAACAACTAACAAGCAGCGCGGGTGCGAACTGAGCGGTTTCAGGCCGCAGTGGTTTGGAAGAAAATATTCACTAAAATAGCTGTTTGCTCTTGTTATCAGATCTAAAATGATGCTAAGCCAATGCTAAATATGGTTTCTTTTTGGGTGAAGGATGAGAAACTTAAATATTTGGGCCAAAAATACATCAGGAAAATGGTAGTGCTCGCAAGAAAGAAAAACATTATATAGTACAATATGCTTGTAAAGAAAAGGGAAGTATTCACGTGACAATATGTAGGTATATAGGTGATCAGGATTGACAAAGGACTAGATCGCAGTTTGGCTTGTCTTTTGATGCAATTCCTTGTGATCAGAAGTGTTCACTCCCTTCCCCGCGAAAATCACATCAAATTTGCCAATAGCAAATTGAATAGGTTGCAAATAACTTCAAACCAGGTTGCAGATTGAGCCATTTTCTTCTGAGGATTAAAATCTTTGGTAGAACTCAAAATTTGACTGATGTCTATTTATCATTATCAAGAAATACTCTCGTTTTATCATCTTCATCTATGGGTAACATCGAACCCAGAGGCAGAAGCAGAGATATATCCATTGTTATAAAATTGACCTTGAGACTTAAACTTAGATTATAATCCACACAAATTATTCAGTTACGAAAATGATAACATCTATGGAAACATTTGCCTTAAAATGTCAGTATCTGGATCCATAATTGAGACCACACAAAGTGAACGTCCCGACGCCCGTGTTGAGGATGGGTAAATTTGTGTGCAACACCTTCACCCTGGGTAATAAGAATGATGATGCATGCGGCCTAAGAATCTTCGACTCTGTTTTGAAAACTTCTCCTTGCTGAGCGCGAAGGGGCAGCACATAAGAGAATCCAGGCCCGGATGCATCACTGAGATTACCCTTGGTATAAGTGCTAACGGGTCAAATTTGCCCTCTACCTAGCGTCCATCAACATGTTTATACATACGTCAAGTTGTACAGCGCCTAAGGTGAGCATGATTACACCCAAAAGTGACAAATCGTTAACACGCTGGATGCGTCATCGAGATTACTCAGAATAAACAAGTTGAAGCTTGTGTTAACGAAGGGTAAGTTTATGTGGTGTTAACAAATTTGCCTTGGGTAATCTTAATGACGCATGGGGTCTAGCTAGATCCATTCGCGACTCATGGGTATGAGATTATCCATCCTTGCAATGGTGAATCTGGGGCTACTGGTCCGGGACCGTTCGCCGCTTTCATAGGTTCGTGCGAGGGTAGTAAGGATAACTTACTCACTGCAATGTTTGCTGGATGACATGTAATAGTGCTTGACACGAGGTCATGATCGCATCCAGGAAGATCCCATCCCGGAATATCCCGTTTTATTCTCTTTTCGAATGAATGTTTTACCTAGGAATGATCAGGTGGTGTGATTTCGCGCGAAAGTGCTCATCTAGTATGAAAAGAAGTTGAGGAAATGCTGCAGTGAAATGAAATGGGGACGATATACCGGTTCCAAGTGTTTACCATAGGATAATTCAATTCCCTAATGGATACCTTTCCTGTATTGAAACCTCGAAAAGGGTTACGTAGCTTTTCAAAGAAAACAAAAACGTGGAAGTTTTCCCTGAATCGTGGGTTTTTTAGGCTTTCGAAATATTCGCAAGGAAAGCTACCTTGGGTGCTATCTTTAATACCAATAGCCAAACACTCAAAATCAAAAACTCATTGCCAAACTTTTCTGACGATTCTAGACTTTTGTTGAATTTCAGGCTCGTCTACAAAGCGTTGGCAAGAAATATTAATACCCTGATCTAATTCGGGAATCCTGGGCACTTCGCAGAGCTCTAAACAAACACAAGTCAGGCTACTTTTTCAGCAGATTGTCCAGCGTCAAAGACGATTTTCGGGAGTTCCCGCTGCGCGCGCCGGGGCAGGCAACCTGAGAAGTTCTTCCACTAATGAGGTGGACACACAGACGGCGACGAGGCGCACGTGTGTTGGCTCAGGACTTTTCGCGCCCTCCTCCCGTTGGCCACCCGCCTACACCCTAATCCGACAGTGTTCCACCGTGTCGGCTACAACGCCGCGCTGCACTTGCAACCTATCCAATTCATGAGCTGTCGCCTGCTTCTGCTACTTGGGCTGGTGCTACCAGCGACGCTAGCAGTGGACTTTCGGTCACAGGCTGCCAGAGGAACTGAGGATCCGTTGAGTCGCACCACTTCAGCTCCATATCTCGGCAATCCTTATCAGCAGTTTGGAGCACAACAGCAGGAACTGCCGCTGCCCACGTTGGTGCCTCCTGATGGACTGTTCGAACCGCCGTTCGCCGCTGACCTGTTGGCGCCGTCATTTCCTATGTTGAAGCAGTTATTTTCGTCTATTGAAGGATTGCCGCAGGAGGTTAGAGAACTTTCTCTGTCCACACAACCTACAATAGAATTATCCTCGACATTTACAACAGCAGCGTCAGTTGAGGCAAAGGTAAGCCTTTTGCTATGTTGAAAAAAAAAACGAAAGTCTACGCTTTTTTCCACGCAATCTCTTCGAATATTGTAGTCTGACAACACCCACAACACAGCTGTCGGCAATGAATCGTCTGAACCCCATATGTCTCAAAATTATTTGAGAAGCTTTTTCCTCTTGGTTTTTGTTTATGAAAAGAGACTCTTCTGTTCATGAAAAAGCCCCCATTGTTTCTAGGCACACTCTGATTTTTTATGAATGCCATGGATAAAATGGGTTTAAAATAAATAATAATAAAATTTTATGAATGAAAAAACCTAACTTAAAATCTATGTCTCCGTTTGCTCATCCGATCTACGCCAAAGATCATTTGCAGAGTTTTTTTCTGTTGCTATTGGCAGTAAATGCGCCTGGTAGATTAAAAAAAAAGGGACATTTCTCATGGATTCGGATGTCAGGATTGCCTTTATCGACTTAACTTGGTCCCAGAGCATTTTGCAGGATGAACTGTCCTCTGATGTAGTGAAGAGAATTCAAGTAAATTCTGAGCTAACGAGGGAAATATACCAGATGTCCGTGGAATCTTAAAATGGGGTATGCCTCTTAGTGTATAGCTGACCATGCTGATCCCCGTTATTTTCTTTGTCGGTGCTCTCTGCCGCTGCAGACACAGTTACGACGTTGTATGTGCAGTATATATGTGCAGTTTCTACTTTCATCTGCCGAAACTGTATGAAAATGAAGTTGCCGTGCAAAAAGGGTGCAGAATTTGTTATCAGCAATCTAAATAACCCTTTATGCAAAATTTCATGAGAGAATATGTTCATCTACACCGGATTTGCCTAAGCCGGATTATTCATGGAGGTCTCATTGATCGCATAGATCAGGTGAGTGGTGGTGTAGTGGTAAGTGTCTCGCTCTTCAAGGAAGCAGTCCCAGGTTCAATCCCTTCAGCAGTTGAACTTTTTGCATTTCCATTCCACGTGTTGTTTTCCTTTGAGAATCGATTCTATGCTATTTTATAACGTTTTTCACTTGCAATTCCATGATCTGAAAGTGCGGGAGCTTTTTGAAGGATTCTCATCACCTCGTCTTTGTTAGCAGTGCAACTGGTAATGGTAGGTGTATGGTGCTTACGTGGTCCAAATTTTCAAGAATTTTTTTAACGCTGAAACTCCCCATAGTAGGGTTATCTGAGGTGCTGAACACGAATATCGTACCCACTTTGAACCGCAATCCCATTTTTCTAGGGTTACGGTAGAAGCACTGTGGGGAACCGAAATAAGTTGTCCACTTCGGCATCCAAATGGTAGTGCCACTCAAAGTTATGTTGACATTTGTGGTCAGCGCCTAAAATAACCCTTCTCTGCAAAATTTGGAAGGATTCTGTGAGGTGCCTAAACTTGCTTATGCCCACATATGTATGTCTCCCTTGATACGACTGGTACGAGCACTTCCATCTTTGGCAAACCGGCGTAAACGGGTATTCCTTCGGTGAAATTTTGCATATGGGGTTATTTGGACTGCTGATCACAGATTCTGTATCCATTTTGCATGGCAACGCGGTTTCCGTGTGGTTACGGTAGATGGTTGTAGAAAGTCCATGTACGTATACACTGCACATGCAAGGTCATAACTTTTCCTGCAATGGGACAGAGCACAAATGGGGAACATATTACAGATCAGCATTCCCAACTTCACATTGCTAGGCATATTTCATTTCGAAATGCCTCGGACATTTGGTAGCCTTCCCTTGTAAGATCTTATTTTGATATTGCTCAGAGATTCTTCTGGTTTTTCATGCTTTCATAGTCTTTCCTTGACTCATTATTTCAATGCACTGTCTTTCAAGCTACTGTGTCCACCTTTCGTCTCCCATTTGAACCCTGCTGCTTCCTCCATACCATTATTTATTTATTTAACCATTTATTCAACGAATGCACTCATGGTGCTACAAACACTGATTTAAAAAAAGAAAAAAAAAAACGCAGTTCGGAACTTCACAAAAACAAGAAAGGCTCAGAAAATTCCTAAGCCTTGGGTAGCAGCAATATATGCATCAACATACCGTCATAGGTGCGTAATACCGCATTTGCGCAACACATATTGAATCCTTTTGTCCATATTTACAGCTAAATTTACAAGTTTTCTTTGGAGGCACATACGTAGATAAGTACCAGAAATTCGTTTAAGAATTTATGTGTAACGCTCTGTAAGTTTCTACGTCTTAAGCTAATCGTTCGATCACTTGGAATTTGCCCTGTTTATTTATATTTGCAAGTTTATTTACCATCTTTTTACATTTTGCTGAGGTTTGTTATGGGATTAGATGCAGAAGAAGTCAGACGCGTTGTTTTGTCAAATATAAAATAATCTCATTGTCAAGTTTTGCTCGCCTAATCTGCTTGATCCTTATTGTTGCTTTTTTTGTTGCTTAAAAAATTTTGAGGTCCTTCGCACTGTTTTTTTAACGCATGTAGGAGTAACGAAACAGCGAATTATTGAAGCAGCTGTTCTGAGCAAACCTGGTTGAAATCGTGAGCAGCAACTATAAATGGATTCGAATACTCCAGCGGAAACGATGCAAAAAAGGAAGATAGAAAAGTGTCAGTCACAGTGTGCCGATAATAGATTTTGGAAACCTAATGGATCTCCTTTCGACAAGAGCGAAGGATGTCTCTGTCCTATTCTGTTGAGCTACTTCATTAGTACATAGATAAATAAATAAATGCGTCTCCAGGGCACTATGACTCAGATGTGTTTAGAAAGTTACGAGGACAACTTTTAAAAGCGTCGACATTGGGAACGCGGTCTCTATGCCGCTCCTGTCGTACTGAGGAAAATACCTCAAAATATTTTTATGGGAAACCTCGAAAATTCCATATTTTTCTATTTTGTCCTCTAAATTTGCTACTTTACCGTGTTAGAATTAACACTTTTTTGGAAGTATGAAAACTCAGTTTTTGATTATTGTAATGGATTATTGTAGACCTCTAGACCGATTCATCTCGAGGAATTAACCACTTTCATACTCTATTGAAGTCCCAGCATCACACCTGGGAGGCTTTTTTTCCAGAACCATGTTCTTCATGGTGTTTATTCTTTCAAATGGTTATGGAACTCTCTGAGTGATAGCAGTACTTTTCTCTAATAGTAGGATGACCATCTGAGCGTCTGAGCGACGACAGCTGTTCAAACTTCATTTATTATTAGGTCGTCAAGTATGAAATGTCTGATTTTGAATGAGACAGTTTCGGGTAATGTTTCTCCAACAAGATTGGGTACGAGCAATCCAAATATGCCCCTATGTTACCGGCACAGCCTTGCCATCTTACCGGTAGCATGGTTGCTCTAACGGCTTGGAAGCCCGGGAAGCAGGCGGCAATAACGTGGCGAAGGGCATTTCCAACATCATGTTGAAAGTGGAAAATTTTCTCTACCAAGAAGTGGACTAATACCTGGGGGAAGTTGTGGTTAAGTAGAGCAAGGTTTGGCCAGTGCAACGAATGGCAGTTGGATTCCCCTCCTTGCTCCCCTGGTTTACGCAGCGCGGTTTTGCAAAAAATGGTCAAAAAACGGCACCAATTTTTGGGGCTCAAACTGTGAAAAATTCGTTCATCGAGCCACTTTACCTTGTCGTATTGCCCTGAACACCTGATTAATATAGAATTACGAACATCAAACCTTGCTGCATATACAGGCATACTGTGGCTCCTATCCGCTCAAGCCACAGCTTCCAACGCATCGTAATCGAGGTTCATCACAACGCTCACTTTGCAGGTTTATATCGCCAGGAAGGAATTTCTCAGAACATCGATGTCCCGTTCCTTTTTTAGCTACTCCCTTTCCAAACATTTCTAGGGTATTTCGAGTTGTCCTCACTTTGCAGGCTCCGTGATGGAACCAATATTCCGAAATGATACGATTTTTTGTCTTCAAGTAGTTTCACAAAAGTTCCTCTCTAACAAAAATTTTTAAGTTCGTCAGGAATTAAATAGGTGATTTTGAGAGAGGGAGAATTTACCTTTATAATGGGAAGAAAGATAAGAGTGGCCTAAAGAAACCCCGAAGATACCAGCTGTCAAACTGACCTCTCAAAAAATCAGACATTTCATACTTGACGACCTAATAGATTCCATGGGTAGATTTGTTACTATTCAAAGAAAATCGACTTTAAACTGGTGTACATAGTTCCTCACGATTTAGCAGGAGTTACCCCAGGAGTTTTTCCCAAGAATAAACCCAGTTTTTTCAGACCGAGGCTCCAACTGTGCAGACGTTGACAACCGTTAAATCCAAGGCCAAAATGAGCAAATTATCCTTCAGGTAAACGCTAGATGTACTCAGGTAGCTTTGTACCGTGATGTGTGAAATCCTCTGAATACATCACTCATCACTTTAGACCGGCAAAAAATGAAACATCAGGAGCTGCACATGTATCTGTACCGAGCCATCGATTACTTAACGATATTCTCGTTATCCCATCTAGCAGACGTCTCTACATCCTAGCTATTATTCCAATTCATGAATCAGCTGATAATCAGGTGGTTTCTTGAGTTAATTTCCTGCGCAAATATCTCATGCAAAAACTGGTTTTCAGGGTTTTGAGTGTGGACGGGTGGATCTGAACGGTTTTGTTCGATTGGCCGCATTTTTGGACGCTCTTAATCAGGTGATTTTCACTGACCGGTTGTTCACGATTATTTATCAGTTTGGTTGTTTATTTTGCTCAGGAGTTTTCTTGAAAAACGCACCATGCGTAAACTAGATTTTTTGAAAAAAAAATTGCCTTGTCCGGTAGTGTTATAGCTTATTTGCAAAGAAAAATTCACTTGGAGATTTTATGGTGGACAACTCGCTGGAATACCTTAAATCCTTATACAGGGTGGGCATGAGTCACTGTACAGACTCTAGACCCAATGGCCGACGCAGGGGGAGGCGAGCGGGGGGG
>JARK01001354.1:783308-819060 GCA_000688135.1 Ancylostoma ceylanicum | reverse complement strand
ATCTGTTCCTAAAAATGTCTCTGTGAGAAGTTACCCGTTTTTCCATGTCACGCTCACGTTGGGCGCAAGAGGTTGACGGTTGAGGTGAGCCGTGGCGCAGTGGTAAGTTTCTCGCTCTTCAGGACCAACATCGCGAGTTCAGTTCCCCTCACAGTTTGGTGTTTTGCATTTTCCTTCCACGTACTATTTTCCTTTGAAAATCCACGCTATGCAGTTCTATAGGGTTTTTCACCTGCAAAATTATCTTTAGCACTATTCCACTTTCACGGACCCAAAATCTTCAAAAAACCTTTTGGCTAAAACTTTGCGTAGAGGGGTTATTCGGGGTGCTGAACACAAATATCGTATCCATTTTGTACCGTAGTCCCATTTTTTCAGGGTTACGGTGGGTGTACTGTAGGTACTGTATGTCACGGAATCTCTTGAAACTCTGCATAGGGAAGTTATTTCAGGCGCTGATCTTGTTTCTCAACATTATTTTGCGTGCCACCTTCGTTTTCTACCTGAAATTAGCATTTTATCTGAATTTCCTACCGTATCCCTACAAAAATAGGGTTGCGGTATAAAATGGACACGATATTCGTGTTCAGCACCCCAAATAACCCTCCTAGGCAAAATTTGAGAGTATTTCATGATACACGGTTTCCACAGCATACCCACCGTAACGCTGAAAAAATGGCGTTACAGTACAAAATGGATACGATATTTGTGTTCAGCACCCCGAATAACCCCTCTACGCAAAGTTCCAGCCAAAAAGGTTTTTTGAAGATTTTGGGTCCGTGAAAGTGGAATAGTGCAGAAGATGATTTTGCAGGTGTAAAACCCTATAGAACTGCATAGCATGGATTTTCAAAGGAAAATAGTACATGGAAGGAAAATGCAAAACACCAGACTGTGAGGGGAACTGAACTCGCGTTGGTCCTGAAGAGCGAGAAACTTACCACTGCGTCACGGCTCACCTCGACCGTCAACCTCTTGCGCCCAACGTGAGCGTGACATGGAAAAACGGGTAACTTCTCACAGAGACATTTTTAGGAACAGATGAAAACAGATTTGGAATCAGCGTCGCGAGCTGCGTAAAGCAATATACACCTCGCCACGAAAGGCGATACTGATTAAGTATCCTTCCCTTGTGAGGTGAATTTAGGTCAATGGCATCATTAGTGCATCATTGCTGATTACCCAGGGTAAATGTGTCAATGCTTGGGTTAACGATGGGGAAGTGGGAGTTTTTAACACGTTTACCCTGAGTAATCGCACTGACTTATGCAGGTGTTTATCTCTTCATCTGAACATTGGTTATCATCATAATCATTAGGAAGCACATGTCATGCTGATTACCAGCTCGTGCTCGTTTTGGGCAACAGCCACACTTCTGGTTATTTCTTGGTCCCGAAACCGAGGGTTTTGAAAAGAGATTGCGTATCTACCAAAGGTTATCCTATTCTCTGGAATGGGCTGTGTATTTCTTCAGTGAAGGTAATGTCTCGCATGAGAACTTGTTGAGAGATCTTAACATCGGAAGCAGGGATGAGCGGAATTCCGACTTCCGACTTCCGAAACTTCCGATATTCCGGTGTTTTTCGGGCTTCCGACNNCCCGCCCCCCCCCTGCGTCCGCCACTGCAAGGAGACGACCATGAGCGGTATAATGAATGCACCAAAACTTTGCGTTTTCTGCTGTCATGCCTTGCGGAGTTAAGAGCATGCACGAACTCACTTCAATCAGAAGTCGATAGCATGGAGAGGCTTCACTCTCATCAAAAATCTAGAACTGAGCAGAAAAGAATACTGTTCGAGGTCAAAGAGCTCGAAGCAGAGACAGACTTCTACCAGAGAATCGACGATGCAGAAAGATTCGCGTGGAAACTAGAAGAAAGAATAACCGATGCTAAACTACACCTAGTGCAGATCGACTGTAGAAAAGTTCTGAAGAATCGGATTCGATGTCACATCAACTCCCCTCCATCAGATTCAAGAACAAGCGGGATATCATGTGAGCAAAACTCGCGAACGTTTGAAAACACGCCGAAGTTGAGTGGCCATTATTCATTTTCATCATTGAAAAACTGCATTGAACGGTGTAATAACCAAAATACTCCACGCGATTCCGAAAAGATCCGAAGAAACCAGTACGAAGTAACCAGTGGATCTGGCATCCTTCCACAGCAGAGACGATTATAAGAGAAGTGCTCTCGATCTCGGCAATGAAGTGAATAGCAGAATCGTCCCCATGGAACCAATTAACCTCAGTAGATCTGAGCTCATCCACAAAAGTAATGGCGAGGTCATTGCAACGATGACACCAAAAGTGCCACAGGCAATAACATCCACTCGCACACATGAATGCATGGAAGAAATTCAGTGCGGCAATGTAAAAATTGAAACATATGCCATTACGTCGAAAAGTGCTACTGTTGCGCACAGGCACATAGCCCCCATTTGGGCAGGAATAGTATCAGAAAATCTGATATTACGCTCTTCACAGTGTGACCACCTCCCCGTAAAGATCCCACTAATCCCGACAACTCTTTCCGCTCTTCGACACACCGTAAATCCCTCGCCATCAACAACTTCGCACCTCCACGAGTGCTACTTCGCGCCTACACTCCTCGACATCTTCATGGACTGGACGATATGGACCTTCGTTAATGATCGCCTCGTGGAAGAAAAGGTCGTAAATGCAATTAGTTTTGTGCGTAGACGTATTATATATCTCCTTTTGTATGATGATGTTTCTATCATGCTTTTCTTCCTTGCTATCCCTGTTTTTGCCGCGCCGGAGTGTGCCGGTTCAAGCGGCACCTTCTTTTGAAGTAGTGTGCAGTATCTTATCTAATTCTGTATAGCACAATTAAGGGCCATTACTTATGACCCCAGTGATATGTTTATGGGCCTTGCCCAGATACCCTATGTAACATGCTTCACCACGCCCCTTCATTGCTAGCATTCTACCATTGCACCACCAGGTGCAGGTCGGACGAATAAAGATCCGTACCTAACCGTGTTCTACACACGAGGGAGCCACCCATCCTCCCAAAATAAAGGCGCCACCCAACCGCCTCAGTAAGCCACCACAGTTGACAAAAATTAAGCAAACACAACCATAGGGTACCGTGCACAATTTTTGTATGATTTTAACGATTCTGAGCTTCCACGTAATGAACTAAAGCTTAAAAGGAACTCTCCTGTTATGCTGAAGCGAAAGCTCAACCAGTCTGCTGATCTGTGTGATCGTTCGCAACCGAGAGTTCTCCGCGAGAGTATGAATTCACTGCTGGAGAAAGAGCTGAGCACCACACATTTATTCCACGAATGACGCTTACGAGTTGAAAAGACCCCCCTCCCTTTCACATTGCTTAGAAAACAGTTCTCCTTAGTTTTGCGTAATGCAATGACGTTTAATGAAAGCCAAGCGCAGATCATCTGTCGAGGGTAGTAGAACTCCCTAGCAAACCCAGGTATGCCGTCTGTTAGTAGATAAAGCTACAAGCTACTTCAATAACAAGGTCTTGCGGAGCGAGCAGGTGCGAGATTCTCCAAAGGTGAGTCGGAGCATTTGTATCTTCTAGTACAACGAGTAATTCAATTTACGGTCACGCACCCTTTATTGAGCATACCTCAGTTACTTTGATAGCGCTGACCTATAAGCTCATGAAAGATTACATACGTATTTTATACTGAACGCGTGCGTGCGTGAGGAGCTGTAGAGCACGCTAAAAATGTATCACCCGGAGGTTCATAATTTTTCACGACTGTCCAGGATTGACAAAAGATGTAGTGTATCGTGGCTAGTAAAATGCCACCGGTTCATTATTAATCATTTGCCTCCTGCAAGAACGCTGCGCGATAGCCGCAGATAGTCTGCGTCCCAAGAAACGCGAGCGTTCGCATGCGTATGGTCTGTCAGGTGTGCGTCGCTGTTGATATCGGTCTTGCTATAATCATAGGTTTGAGGCATGAACGTGTTCAGTATAAATTGTCCTATATTTAGCACCCGTAGTAGATGTTACGTAGGAAACCTGTATTCCAGCAACCCGCTCTAGATATCATGGATAAGCTTTCAAGTTCTTAGAGGATCTGTAGGTTAGTGCGTCATTCAGGCAATCATAGGCTTTACGTGTTGTTGTGTACAACCTGAGTGGCTCAAGAAAAGAGCTTGCTAAGAAGCTTTTCGCGGAAAATACTCGGGTATGGAGATAATTCAATCCTGTTGATCGCCAGGCACAGTTACAGAGACTGCTGAACAGACATTTTTGCTGAATGAACGCCTCGTGTTGTTGTGAAGGTGTTGATGTTTCCTAAGGAGCTGGACTCTCTCGTGACGGACGAGGCTATTTCTGACCCTTAGACTTATTCTGCCGTAAGTACTCATATGAAAGTTGCCACAATCTAGAATCTTCCTAACTTACCCAGGCATGCTTTGGTAGGTGAGCTAAATTTAGCTAGCTAACATGATCAAGTTAGTCTAATCAAACAGCCCGAAGCTGTGGAGGTGCTAGCTGATATTTACTAAGTGCTTTTTTTTATTTTTCCTTTTTTTTCACCTCCTTTATCGTCATGTTAACTACTGAATATCTAACGCAGCACCGTTGCAAAACCATCTGTTAACGCTGCAATTGCTCCTTCATAAACATAGTCGTTTTAAGTGCATTCTAAGGACATGTTCAGCTCTTGCCACATGGAAATTGGGCTTTAATTTCTGATGCGGTCATAAATTTGTTTGACATGGAGCTGTGCAAATGCACCAAATGCCTTGGGCTAAGAATGAGGTATTCATGCTCTTCCCCATGACCTCTGCCTTTGTTCCGCACTTCCTCTTCCTTCCGTATCTCCAGGGATCCTGGGTGTGGCAAATAGGAAGGTCAGAAGTGGTCCGGGGTCGCTCATTATTTCCATGTTATGCACACATCTTCAACCCATAGCCAAGCGCAACTTTTCAATCCACATTTGCATGTTCTACACCATCGTTTTTCTCATAAATTTCGTCGTTCAGTTGTCGTTTCGTGCATGAACCTTATGCGAAAACTAAACATATGAGTAAGTCTCCTCCTGCACTCATCAGTAGGGTGAAGGAAGGTTACTAAACTGAATTTTGTAATCAATGTTAAGATGTGCACTTATTTGTAGATTTCAGTCCACGTTTCGGTAGTCGCGCTCCCTATATCTTGTTAGTCGCAGTGATTTTTGGTTGGTTAAAGGCAGCACCAGCCGGAATCCTCGACTTGGAGCCGAGGTGCAGTTCGCAAAATAGAGAGTGAGCACATCACAAATGTGAAAAGAACACAAGGAATGATGACCTACCTGCGGAGAAACAAGGATCGCTGACGCGGCCACGCCGGGTTTTCAACGGCACGACGCGCCGGTTAACGCTATCGCCGTGGGTGGTCTGCCGCAGCGGATGCGTGCAATTCGCACCATTTGCAGGGTTTCGTGGCGGGACGCGAGCACACCCTACAGCGGAGCACTCGTCCGCGCCTTCGACAAGTGGGAAAGAGCGCCTTCATTTCTTGCGTTTCTTGTGTTTTTCACGCAGTTTCATCTCTGCCTATGAGTTCGCCGTCCAAAAAAAACCCCCAAAATTCGGGGAAATCTCCAACGCAAGGATTTCCGCGGGTGCTGTTTTTAACTTAAAAAGCTGCTCAAATGATGTGGGAGTAGATCTTTTAGTTCACCTTAGGAACCTTTAGTTCTGATTGCTGATCCGTAAACTGCTAGCATACCCTTATACGGTTCATTCTCGCTCTAGCGCATTCGCCGTAGCTTTACAAGTACGAAGTGATTGATATTCACCTTACCTTGATTCACTTTACCTTCTTTTTGTCTCAATCTTATCGACTTCATGACGTTTCCTAAGGTTGAAGAACAAAAGCGAATCTTTTGTGTTGGGAAAGCGGCTGAAAAGTGAGTTCCGCTGAAATTCAAACGTTCAGGGAAAATCCCGGATTTTATCCGGAAATCGGCCGAAATTTAATTGGTCGAGTTCTGCTGATTGTTTTGAAATTTCGTTTGGGATTTACCCGGAAACCGCTTCTGTATATGGAATCCACGGTAATAAACATCATTCGCGGAAGTAAAAGTAGTTACTGCCGTAGTAATGTCGGGAATCCAATATTTTCTTGTTAACACCGCCCTCCTTCCTCATGGTTATGTCATGTTCTCTGCCCTGTGCTGCGATCCTCGCATGAGTCATGTTTCTATTTTGTTTTCGGCTATTTCCGTCACCTACTAATTAGAGTTTTCTTTACTTGCTCCTATACAGGCTTACAAATTTAGGCGATTTACTTTACCAGAATCGGACGTAAACTTAATGCGTTGCTGCTGAGTTGTTACGTCAACGAGGTGCTGTGAATGACATCTGCGGACACGGAAGTAAAAAGCTGTTGGGTGGAAATTGTGTTCTTCCTTGGGAGTCCTAGGATAGTTAATCAGCGGTCAGGTAATGTCCTATCTATTTTCTATCCTGGGGAAGTTGTACCTTACTGTGAGTTTCGTTTTTTTCTCTTTCCAGAATGGCATCCATGAAATTAAGATGATCCTTCGTGGTCTTTTTGAGGATGTTTCTCACCTCCGGTAGAAAGCCTCCACCTTCCCTCTCTTTTGTTCATGGGCATGGTAGCATATGAGTTTGTCCTAAAATAGGTGCTGCTCTCAATTGCTCTGAACTCACTTCGCTTCCCGCCCATAACCAGCACTTGGAAACCTGCGCTCAGGATCTTTGCTAGCCTTGCAGCGCTGTGCTAAGCTGAATTATCGAGCATATGACGCAAATGCATGCTCAGTGTGTGATAAAAATACAAAAACGGGTGACTTGTCATCGCTATCCACTGTGCTTTATCCACTCAGATGAACGCGTTCTGTCCAAGCTTCGACTGCGTCGCTGTGTTTCGAATATTTAGCTATCCAAAAAAAGTTTCCACGGTTGTCTGTATCCACTCCTTCAATGCAGCGCTCGTATCCAACATATTCGGTGAGAGGAAGAATACAACGGGTATAAATTTATATCCGTTCCTCGCGATATTTATCCATTTTCTTATCCAGTACGAGTAATCCATACATCTAGCAAAGGCGTTGTGCTTTAAAGGCAAGGTCCGGGCAAAATTTCGTTTCCTCGATTTTTATTTAATTCGTCGCCAACGGCGATGCCTTGGACGGAAACGATCGAAAAAACCTTGAAAAAGTCCCACAACGAACGGTTCCCATCGACCAGTTTTGGTATGCCGTTTGCACGTTTGCAGCGGCCGTGCTTCCATATGACGTTATACGGCGCGCCCATATGTTGTCTATTGTGGCGTCGTAGGAAAAAATTCATTTTCGAACGACAGTGCAGTCCGTTTGATAAGGGTGGTTCCAGGAAGAGTTCGTTAAGGTGTCTGTATCCATACGCATCATCCAACTTTGTCTGTTATGCACGCGAGCATCTTTTGTGAAATGGAGCGTGTTTTCCTACGGCTACCGTAATCTCCCAACGTTTGGTCTCATATCTTGCGATAGAGTTCACGTCGAGCTCTCAAATTTGATATGCGTGCTACACCCATTGTGTGAACTCTAAGAAACAAAAATTCTGGATGGACAAGATTTTGGCCGGACCTTGCCTTTAACCAGAGATAACACGAATTGGTGATACAACAGACAATGGGTCCTTATCAGTCGGTTATCAGACGGAAAAAGATATCTTGTAGTGATAGGAGTGGATACATATATCGAAGATAATTTTTCATTAGATCACGATATATCCAAAATAACTTTTCATTAGGTCACGATATATCCAAACTACTTCAACATATCTGCCGGACATTTTTATCTGACTGGATAAAGAATATTGGATACGAACCTAGGATACATGTATTTTTCTTTGTTATGAAAGAAAATTATCTATTGCTTAGCCATTCATGTTATCTCTCGTCATCTCACCAATTTTCCGGCATGGCATGTGCACGTGGACATGGATTTTATTGGATGGAACAGTGGATACACATATGACCGCTGTGTTTTCACCCTAAGGTGGTATGTTGAATTCCAGTCCTGGGTTTGGATGCATCAATGATGATTACCCAGCTTAAGCGTGTTGACCACATTGTTAACGATGGGAGAATTTGGAGGTGTCAGCACGTTTACCCTGAGCAACCTCAAGGATGTATGCGGCTTCTGATCCTTCTCTGTGCGCATAGCGCTCGCGTTAAAATGACAGATGAGATTATAAGTTGCGATGTGATGAAACAAGAGAAGCAACTCTCATTATCCCTTAGGATGGAATCTTGCCTAATCTGCTAATTTCATACTGGTTATTTCCGCCTGGAGAAGGCGCGGATGTCGCTGCAAGCCTTAGCTGGCTCCTCTCTAAAATATTCCACGAGAGCCTTCTTCTTCTTCAGGTTTTTCTTCTTGAGAGAAAAAAAGCTGCAGAGTATCCATGCGTTCAGAAAAACCGCAGAGCCGAGTCAAGCGAAACGCGAAGAAAAAAAAAACTGCACTTCCCCGCCTCTTCTCATATGTCCACGCTGTGCCTGGAGGATAACGCGGCAGTGCTCCGATAACTCATTGCTTATGAGCTGGCTGGCAACACCTTTGGCGGGCGTCGCGCAGCTCCATCCGGACGGGACGGACCCGGGGGTCCGCGCAATAGCAACATTACACTCGAGGGCCTCTAGGCCCGTCAGTGTGCCGCGCGATGCACTGCCTTTTGCTCTCGCATCGGCTGTAATTTGGAGATCACTCTGCTTCAGGGCCTTTTTTGTTGACGTGTACGTCTCCGTCGTTGTCTGCACAGCGCAGTTTTTTCTTTGTGATTCGGCGGTCGAGCATGATTTTCTCCGTGAAAGCGGCTCTTGATGGCCACTTAGTTGGTGGAAATATTCCTCGAGAGCAACCTTAAGGCTCTTCTGCTCAAAAATTTTCTAGTCCCCGCTGAACATTTATACTTTCCTTATCAGCTGCATGAGTCATCAGACCTCCACGAAAAGCCTTATCACCTGGCATTTTGCCTCTTTTACACTTTCGGAATCGCGTTCTTGAATCCTCTCCAACCTCTTATTTTTTTTGCTCAACTACACTTTTAAATGACAGACCATTGTCTCACGCTTGTCTCCACTTATGCATAATTTTTTCCAAAGAATTTCAATTCAAGACCGGAAAATTTCGAATAAAAAACTAAATTTTGGTGCAGGACTTCCAGATCTGCGTCCTACTACAGGAGTTTTTTTAATCATTCTTCTGACGATGTCATGTCGGAATCGCCGCTGTCGTTCAAGTACATTCACTTTGCGAAAGAACCTAAGTGCTCGAAATCTCCGAATAAAAACCTGACCACGACCCATTGTTTTTCTATAAGCTTTTAGGAATTGTTTCATTCAGGTGCTATCTGATCGAAGCTCTAGAAAATCAAGAACCATCACAAGAAACAAGAAACATTTGATCTCCCTTCCATAAAATTCACGGAGGTTCTGACGCAGAACCCAGTGCGTTTTTCTACAAACCGGTTTCATTCTTGTCTTGCACGTATTTGGGACGCTTGAGTTACATATAACCTCTGGAAAGAAATCTCCTGAATACAATGCCGAAGTTAAGGAGGCTCCCATCCGTGAGAAAATCTTGGCACCGACGTCACATGTCTATGAATAGCATTCTTCTAGCTATATGACAACCCTTCTTGAGTGAATTTGCTCGTTCTGGAATAATTTTTCACACATTTTTCGCGCTAGCACTCAAATGTGTATTGAATGTCTGCAAATGGATCTTTCAGGAAGTTTTTCTTTGAATTTTTTCAGTTTTAGCTCGTTTAAAGGGACATGTTAGTTGCTTGAAATGCGTGACGTCTTAATTTCCTCCTTGTATTTCATTTTCATTTTTCCTGAAAATTTCTTATTTCGTGGTTTGGATCCGCAATCCCTGCATTCAAATTACCTGCTCCTCGCTGGAAAAATTCAAAGCAAAGGCTTCGAGCAGATCTGAAAAGCAGTTTTCTAGGAACCTCTCATTCGACACTTCAGTCGTGTTACTGACATTTTCCCATGAATTCGTAAAAAGAGGTGGAAAAGTGCTGGAAACCATTAAATCTGTCCTGAAAAGGAAAGCATTATGCCTATGTACTCTGATGCAGCTCCGACTAGCTTGTTAGTTTTGTTTCTTATTTTTCCCTAGCGGCGCTCATTAAAGCTGGAGAGAAAACTTAAGCCTAAGAAAATGATTTTTGATGTTTATCCAAATATTTATCTCAAATTTTCGCTCAAGCAAATGAAACTGAAGTCATTCTCTGATTTTCTGAACAATTGTCTCTTTTATTTCTGGACTGGCTCCAGTGATCGCCTTTTGTTTTTAAACTTCTATTTTTTGCTTACCGCCTGCCCATACAAGGTTATATAAGGAAACAGCCCGATGATTGATGTTTTTACTTCTGCTTTTTTGTAACTGCTGTACAAATACACTTACATACATACGTACTTCTGCACTTTGCTATATGGAATTAGTTTTTATACTTTACTGCCAAGGGCTCTTACTCAGTAATAATGACCCACTTTCTAAATACGTACGTATATTTTTGCTCAAGATTCTCTGCTTTGCTATTCTGCTAAGGATTTCGTCTCCTAAATTGTCTTGCACTGAGGTATAGTCACTTGAAAAAGTGCGTATTCTATACATAGCGCCTCTAGTAATTGCTTATTAGTGTGCAGGGATTTGCCAAGCTCGCGTCTCGCGTTGCAAAAAAATCTTATTTGGTTTTGCTCTATTGAACGTTGTTCACATATTATTACTTCACAAAGTTGTTAACGCAGTTTTTGCGCGGTTTCTGAAGCTCGAGGTTTCCCAAAACATATGGGATCATTCGGCCATGAGAAAGTACTCTACTCGAGTTGTGATAATGTGAAAATCTCACTTCTTTCCCTGAAGCTATGGTGAGAATCTCTAAGTGCCTAAGGATAAGGGATAAGATGGTGGGCGTTAGTCAATTCGCGTTTGATGTACCAAGACAGCGTTTCATCCTTCCAGACCATGGGTGTGCGGAACTTCCCGTTTTCCGTTTTACGCTTTCCATTTTACGCCCATTTTGGCCTCTCGTTTAACGGGTTTCTGACCGAAAAACGGAAAATCCCAGAAAATCTTGGTATGCTTCCCGTTTTACGCCCATTTTTGGCCTTCCGTTTAACGGGTTTCTGACCGAAAACCGGAAAATCCCGGAAAATCATGGAAGGAGTGGAACAGAGGTTTTCCTTCAAATGATGACAAAATGAGGTATAAGTAGTCAAATACTCTCCAATCAAACATCCCATGTTTCGAAGCCAGACTTGCTTCAAATTTCACTTCAGCTCAAACAGAAGACGCCTAACTACTTTGAGGGCAGGTTACAAGTCCAGCATCACAGGCATTATACCAGCACGCCACGGTGCCAGAAGAGCACATGAAATTTGAATTTAGTATCCCAGTAGAAAAAAAAAACAAGAGATGACAGTGCTCCAGTAGAAAAAAAAACCACGAAATGACTGTCCAAAATGTGGAGTCTATCGTTCCCTAGAAAGTACAATAGATAGAATACCACAACTAGCGGGAATAGGTAAGATCAGAACTCTTGAAGAGTACAACAGTGGACCTCTAGCTGATGTTTAAATATAATTTGTAGCAATGTGAATCAATTTTCAAAAAAGAAAAAAAAAACAAAGAAGCTATTGATAGGCGGGTCCATGCTCGTCGGACTTTCCGTTTTATCGCCATTTTTCCACTCCCGTTTTCCGTTTTAAGAGAGGGGTGTATGGCTTGGTTGGCCTGGGCGGGTATCGAACAATCGACAACGTGAGCGACGGCGGTCCTCCTGCCTCTTCAGAATAGCCTTCAAAATCATCCAAGCTAAAGGAGAAGCAGCAAAACAGTCCACACAGAAAATTTTGGGTTTTGCCACGATAGGGATTTTTGCTAGAGCTAGGATTTTTCATCCAAGCCTTATTTGCTAGAGAGCCGAAGTAGTAGATTTTGCCCAATCATTGTTTATAAAACCTCCTTTGGGAATCCTGAACTCAAGAAGTTATATTGAAAAAGAGCTGGGAAAGTGTTGGGAGGCCGCTCCTGTACCGATATGCCTTAAAATTACCCATGTAAAGAGTCGACGCTACCAAGTTTGTCCCCTTAGTTTTGAGACGTTAACACGTTTACCCCGGGTAATCAGAGTTACACATTTTGGTCATGATTTCTAATTGTTCATCGAGATGTCAATCATTTCTACCAAACTACTCAGAACCTCAGAACAAGTAGTCCGATCACATCTGAAACTTGCTCGATCCAAGGAATGTTGATAACTTGTTTTCCCTTTCCTTGTCTACAGGTTGCCGTCTCTAAGTTTGCCGAAAAGTTGCAAAGCCACTGGCTTACCAAGTTGCAATATATCGGCAGTATTTGGGCAGAGTGCTTGTTGACTACAAAAAAAAGGCGAAAATAAGTTCTCAACGCACTGTGGCTCGAGCAAATTTCGGAGGTGACAGCAGTAGTAGTACCACTAGCAACATTTGAAGACCTTTTCGATGAGGTTCAAGTAGATCAAATGCATTTTTCATGTTTGTTAGATCATTTACTATCTCTTTTCTTGTTCTATTACATGTTGACATATTTATTTGTTTGTGTTGATATATGTCAAACATGAAATACCAGAAACCAATTAAATGACATTCGTCGATGTCGTTTTTCACCTCCTCTCTCTCTCTCGCGGTTCCCGTAATTTGTCTTGTTCTCGTGGAAAATTAAGCCGTTTCCATTAGTTTTCTGGAAATTAACAGCATGTTCGCATGACGTCAACCGTGCTCTTGGTTCGTTCACCATATAGCCACTCCCACCTCAGTAATTCTTCGGTTTTTATTCAACATTTCCGGCAAAATAGGCCTGGTTAAGGCAAATTTCGTAGGCTTTTTCTGTGGTGATGCAAGGAAGAAACTAGGTCGGTAAGCTGTCGTTTTATTCATTACAAGTGCTCGTGCCAAGCTAGACTATCCAGGAAGCATTCAATTTCCGCCGTCGCGCCCCGCAAAGACCTTCGCTATCTTGACTATCTCTGTATAAAATATGGATGCCCGAAATCGGCGCACTGGTAAGGTGCGGCCTTCTGAGCCTGGATGCATAGTTGAGATTACCTATGGTAAACGTGTTAACGTACTGAACATACCAATATATGTCATGCTGTCTGTACCCAAATGTTGCCTATAGGTAGCCATTCCCATAGATATAAGATCACCCCACTTCCAATAGTGAGTTCGAGTTCTGACGGATTTTATTCTTCGCAACGATGCCAGAGAGAGGAAGCGTTGCCTTCCAGGATTAAATCAAGTGCAGTAAGGTGCATGGCCACAATAGAAAATTTTCCATGACCTACAATGAAAAAGGGCCCGAGTCACGGGTCGCAGCATCATTGAGATTACCCGGATGAGCGTGAGCGTGTCAACACCACTCATAAATTTACCCATTGTTACCCTTCTGCCAATGGCGTAAACGCATTTACTCTGAGTAATCCTTATGATGTATCCAGGCCTTGATAATTCATCTATATTTTGTATTGCAACCCAGGTGCTCAGCCAGGCGTTGCTCAGACAACAGTCTCGACTAGCAATTTCACTGGGAACTATTCAAGAATGGTATCAAGGTCGGTAGTAAACTCCTCCATAAACCCCTAGGAACCGTTTAAGATGTCAAATTATATGATGACGACCTCATGAGCATAAGGGAAGAGCCAATTTTAAGTATCCGGTCATCTGTCTGGCCGTTATCCGCCAATACTGTCCTGTCCATTAACCTGACTGTTATTCCGGCTTTTAGCACGAGATAAGTATGCGAATAGCGTAGGGAAAGGTAAATAGGTATCTTCTAAAGCAGTACGATGGAAATTTTCGAGCTGGAGATTTTCGCACAGTTCGGTGTGATCGCGAGCTCTCATCACTGTTACAATCATGAAAATAGTCGAAACCTCCCAGATCCCCGGTTTCTGGAACATCTCAACTCATTACTGTGGTGTTCTGGATTAGCTCGACGCGCTGATTCCGATTATATACGTGAAATACTCCAGTGCAGCCAGTATACCCTTTTACGGGCGTCTAACAAATTTTAATTTGCACGAGTAGTCCGTGGTTAATGTATGTATGAAGCGAATGCTTAGTAGCATGTCAAAAACAACACTGTCAGTACAGTTTGATTTGATTTGATTTATTTCATCGATGGCAAGTTGTGGAAAACATACGTTTAAAGCTTGTTAGTAGTAAGATCGACTTTCGCAGAGCTGTTTCCCATCAAAGTCGCAAAGCGCCAAGTTCCCTACCCCGATTGTAAGTCCAGCGGGCCTGGGTGCCGCAGGCTGGCTGAAAGCGTCCCGGTAACTAACAAGGAAGGCGCAGTTGCGTATTGAGGGAAAAAATGGCGAGCTTAAGGCAACTATTGGAGTAAAACAGGTTAGCTCAACATGAGAATCACTTCAAATACAGCGAAACACATCACGCAGAAGATAAAAACATATCGGGAAAACACTCTTTCTGTAGATGGGCGGAAGCTAGGTACTGGTATAAGCTGATACCCGGAATGAGACGGTGCACACTGAGAGCTGAAAAAGAATTCAACACAATTTCAAACAATTCCACGTATAGTTTCAATGAAACCCCCTCTGCTTCATTAGAGAGTCATGAGTTTGGCGTTGAAAGCAGCTGATGACAAAGAAGATACAACTGTCGAAGGCAATCCATTCCACATTCGAACGGCTCGGATCGCGAATGAGTCGCGGTATTTTTGAGACCTGGCCTTTCCTATGACAAATTTGCAAGTATGACCTCGTGTCTTGCCATTAAAGCTTGATAAGGAAAAAAAAAGGAACTCAAATCGATGCCACCTGTTCCAAGGGCTATTTCAAAAACTAGGTTTTGGTCATATATCATCCTTCTGAAGACTAATGAAGTGCTATTAAGACGAGATAATCTTTCGAAGTAGGACAAGTCAAAAACTCCATTTCTTCTGAATATTCGATAAGTAAACCTCTTTTGAACGTTTTCTATCTGGTCGATCAAGCCACGCTTGGAAGGGGACCATAAGGGAGTACAATACTCTAGCAGAAGTCTAACGTAAATCTCGAAGAGCCGGAAGAACACATCCACTTTCCGAATTGAGAAAGCTTTCAAAATATGGTTCGATCTAACATGGGCACGGTTGACGATGTTTGCAATGTAGTTGTCAAAACTGATTTTATTACAGTAAGTTATTCCAAGATCTCGAACTGTTCATTTCTTTTTTAAGTGGTTTCAAGACATTTCACGTGTGCCTTTGTTCTCGGAACTTCTTTTTTGTAAAGGTCTTGAAAACGACTTATGAGGTGACACACTGCCTTCAAGTTGCAGGTTGCTCTGAATCTGTCAGTTCTCACTTCTCCTTCCTTCGGAGCATTTTGCTCCCACTTTTTTTGCTCCTAGATGAAAGATGTACAAATGGCATGGCAGATGCGACAAATGATAGATAACAGATGTGATGCATACCTCTTTCAATCTCGGTGTAATCTCTAACGTTATGTTCACCTTCGCCTCCACAGCATGGAATTTTGCGAGACTTGAGCAACTTTCGGCACTAATGAACTCACAGTAGACGTTTTTGCTCTCAATCTTCCACGAGGACCACCTTTTTCCACGAAATCCTTTCAATCCAACCTACTGTAGATTTCCCGTGTTTGCTGCACTTCATCCATATTTCATCCATTTGAGTTTTTCAATAATAAAATCACTTATTGCGTCGTCAAACTCGTCAAAATTGGTCGTTACGCAGGTAAATCGAAAACGTCAGCAATTTTCCTCTCAGCGGGCGCAAAACGTGGTGCCCATGGCGGCACACACTGTAGACCGTCTGACGTATGTAGTATCAGTGGCTACTATGACTTTTACATAATTCAGTGAACAGGGTTTCTTTACATATACTAGTAGTGAATCAATCATATTTTGGACGACATCTCCTACAAATTGCCTATAATTCGCGCCAACGTTGAAATCCAAGAGATCAACCCCGTCCAGTTCAGTTTCAGAAACCCAATAATCGAAGGCAGAGGCCTGCTCCTCTTTTTTTGTCTAAATACATATTTGCCAACACCAGAGGTATAGTAGCTAACGCCTACTATGCATTGCGATATATCACAAATCCAAGCCCTAAGCTGAGTTCAAAGTCTCCTTATATGCATTTTCACTTGTTTCAGAATCAAAATTGGCGCGCTGAGTATCGACAGTACGTCTGAAGTCGACGCGCTACGTGACGCCCACTTTCGGGACACGATCCAGCTAATCTTTTGCATGGACTTAGTGACATTTACCTACTGTTCTTGCTCTCTCTTCTGTGGTCAAAAAGTCTAGGATTTATCCACTTATTGATCTTGTTAAACTTCAAGTTGTGCAACTGCTCAAAGACAAACAAAGTAATAAACAAGTAGAAGATGAAATAAGGTAGAAAAGTTGAACATCTGGGCTACCGCGCACTATAACGCGTGATTGATATGCTGAAATCAGATCGTTTGACTGGATTTGTCTCCAGGAACTTTCCAGTTTGTTGTAAGACCTTGACTGCTATGTGTTTGGGTGATGTAGAATGTCTTGATCCAGAATGATCTGCTGTTGTTTACTCTGAGGTGTTCTTATACCTCACCTTTTGGGGTACGTAACCCAAACCTTGTCACGTGATGTACGTATTTCTTTTGTTCCTGCTTACTCGCGTGTGCTGCCGTTCTTGTTCTTCTTTTAAGTGGCTGAACCACTACTACCATTGGGCAATTACAACACAATGGTTGTACAATAACGCATGTTTTATTGATATTTTCCAGAGTAGACTATAAAGGTGATCTAATATCACTTAGTACTTATCAAGCTGAATTCCTTGTTATATCTTCAGAACAGAGGCTAAAATGCTAATCCTCCTCCTAAGCTGTGGATTCCATTCCATCTCCCGCCAGATCGGCTATTGCTGCTTATGTGGGTACATTCTCATGCCCAAGTACATACTTCAAGTTCACATGAGAATCTCAGGCAATTAATTCATGGAATTCCAGACTAATCAACGTGATGATAGTACGCAATATATTCCGTATGTTTGCATAGGTTGTGTTCAAGACGGCCCGATGTTTACTCTACTCCCACACCGCGAAATGAGCCGAATATCTAACCGTTTGGCGCAGTCCGCACGTCCATTTCTTGTTTGTCTTGTGTTGGTGCCGGATTACAGGTCCATGGACCACCAGTGATATCCAAAAAATCAAACTATGCACTACGTGCAGGAGTAAAGTACCAGACGTATTCGCGCTCGAATATTCGACTTCGGATAGGTCGAACGCTCGGGAAAGGTCCGGACAGAGCACAGTCCTGCAGAAAAAAACGAGAACAGCTGTAGAGCTTCCATTTCCGGAAAAATTCAAATTCTCGAACCGGTTTTCAAATTATTAAGTAATCCAACAAAATTACCCGGTGTTTGCTAGGTTTTACTGTGCTGACCGCACACATAACCTAAAATTTCCCTGACGATCCTACATTTGCGGAGTTTGTCTAAGTTCCAGGAAAAAAGTGTGGGATTTAAGTAATTGGGGTAACCTCTCCCGAATCAACAAGGTATCATCGAATATATCCGGGAATTTGTCCAAAATTTATGCGCAGATATAGAGTACTATATTTCGGATTTGCTTCTCTTGAAAATGCTCGACTTACACGAACATTCTCCGGAATTTCCCGAAAAAAATCCCATATTTGCTACGAGCGGTTAATCGGTCTCTACTTGCTCTTCTAACGGGAATTATGACGTCAGCTGACGTTTTAAATTTATATGATCAATTTTTATAGACATTGTAGATAAATTTGAATGATTTATGCTGTCAGAAAAACTACCTGTTCACTGCTATGGCGTTTATTATGACCTGTGCCCTAACCAGTTCAATGAGTGGGGAATATTATTATCACTACGGTTCATCTCTGAAATTCTATTATAACTGGTCTCAAACTAAAGAAAAAAGTTTCAATTACAGTTCTATGCTCACATTAGTTTAGGTCTACCTAGGTGGTCATGTCAGTCCATAATCCCGAATTTTTTGGGTTAACCTTACTCGTCTGGGTAGTATTATAGCACAGGTTTTGTTTTGAGTTCTAGCATTGTTACCGCTTCTCTTGGTTTCTTTTTTTTTTACCAATTCCGACACTATAGTCAAGTAGTTCTTCAGAAAGAGTACATCAATTCCATACGTCTAAATATACATTTTGGCTTAGCCCAGCAGATGCAACTTTGCTCCCAAGAATTTTTTTTTCAAATGTGATCTGGAAACCTTGCCATCTAATAATGTGAATTGTTCGAACCACTTCAGTGCACTCGAGCACCGCTAATCCTTTGCTGAATGGCGTTGACGTAATCTTTCGAAATTGATTGTAGATTTCATTAGTGACGTATACGATGAGGTAAATCGTCGAGTTTTTCCATTTTCTCTCGTAACTCCTTTGTTATCTATTTAAATGTTCGCGTCATATTGCGGTTTCACGGAAGCAGGGTATTTTGCAGTTGCTAACCTGATAAACTATGATATGTAATTAAATAAATCGTCCTGTCAACGATATAAAAGCAGATTCATCATTCAACATCCCATAAAGCGTTGGCATGTGTGCTCTTTTCCTCCTTTGTTAATCCCTTCACTTGCTTTCGCTCGGGATTGTTTAACCCACTGATAATAGCGCCCTTTCCATGTTTATCCGCTTTTTTCAAGCTCTGCCTCGTATTCCTGCTCCGACCGATTCACAAAAACCAATGTGGATTTCTATAGTCACACTGGCCTAGAAGTGTTAGTATTGCCATTTTGACCTTGAAATCCATATGAAAGCTTCTCTGTACGTTGAGAAAATATAAGTTTTTGAGATACGGCCGGTTCATCAGATGGGAGGTTCACGGCTCAGCGTCAAGAAGACCGTGTACAGTGGGCGTCGATGGCGGTGACCCGTCTGCGGTCTCGGAAAGCACGCGGTGCGACCGCGCCGCTCACGCTAGAATCGTCGCCGCAGTGGCATATCTGGGTTTCCTTGGTAGTTTTTCATCACATTTGATGACAACTTACAAGAAAACTAACTGACTATCAAGAAAACCCCAAAATTTGATGTCTCGGAGAGGATTCTCGCTCGAGCGGCGCGGTCGCGCTGCGTTATTTTCGAGGCTGCAGACGGGTCACCGCCATTCACGCCCACTGTATGTACATGACGACCAATATGAACAACTCGCTACCATCCATATTGATTGAAACGACCTCTAGAAAACTGACAACTTCATGTAGCTTTGCTCAGCGCTCTCAGCCGATGGCGACTTGGCCCATGATGTTGTAGCTCGCGTCGAATGGTACGTGGTTGAAGTGATGTCGATGTCAGAAGTGCTGTGTGACAAGAAGATCATGTATCACTTCAAGTTGGAGGTGTACCGACCGTAGTCTATAAACTTCTTATTATTACTTAGAAGAGAGAACTCAGCCGCGCACGTGCGTTGTGACTGAATCGTGAGGGTTGAGCTCGACCACCACTCATTGCCAGCTGTTTTCAGTTTTGTGAGTGCTATTCACTAGGATTTGCGATTATACAAAGTTTTACTACCTTTTTTTTGTCGCTGTGAACCGATGCATTCATCCCACTGGACTACTGAACTCAAACAGCCAAGAGGTGTACGAGTTATACCATTACTATACAATCGCAGCACACATGCACTCCTAAGTCCGCGTCTCTACTGATGAATCTTATAAACTGAACTTGTCTGATCCACTGCATTGTATGGTGCAGAGTGCTGGCCAGCCACCGAGGTAGAGGAGCGCCATCTGGGTGTGATGGAGATGAGGACCTTACAACGGATTGCCAGCATCATGCGCGCGGACTGAATCTGCAACGACTGGACTGATGTCATATTTGGAGGTCCTGTTGGCAGAGGAATCTGTTGGCAAGATGATGGGTTAACTAACTTTCGTAGTGAATCTGTTGGCATCTTTATGTGCATTTATGTGCTGCTTTTCCCACATACGTAAGCGGTCAACTAATTGGAAGGTGCTTTCTGACCTAGCGGCCATTGAAATGACCGTAAAAAATATGATATTCAGTGAATTAGAAGAGCAGCATTAGTAATTCGCTCAAACGAAGCACAATTTTGAATTGAGCGGAGAAAAAAGTGGGAGCAGGCTCACGTCAGCAAGACTAATTTGGCCTATTCAAATAAATTTTTATTTCATCAGCACGTTTGTCTGCAGCGATAAATATTAGCCATTTGCATGGCTCACACATTGATGTGGGCAGTCAGAGGAACCTTCAGTTCTCAGTATCTCGTATAAAATCCATGCAGCGATCGTTTTATGACAACTCCGATGCCAGTGCATCACGTGAGCTGCGTTCATGCTAACCACCCACGACTGGGCTTATCCCGTAATTCCAACCCATGGCTTCTGGTTGCCTTCACACCCTCCGCCCCGCATCTTAAATTTTTGATGGCTTGAATTCATGGCCGAAACGGTTTTCTCTGCTGTGATTAATACTGTTAGTATTCAATCCTATTTGTATTGTCTATAGACTGCACCTATTTTTTTATGCTTAATTTTCTGTGTCTGGATCTCAATTTGTCATATGCTCATGTTCAATTCGTTACGTTTCCTGATTACGATTGAAGGTCGTAAGAAAAATCAGGGTCTTCCCAATTACAAGTTTAGTAATGCAGAGTTCTTGGAGAATCTTACAAATGTTATAGCCTTGGTGGTGGTACGTATCAGTTCACCTCTTTGTTAAAACGCTGCGTTTGATGATTGAAACACTTTGCCATAATTCATACTTTTCCATCTCGGCAGTCCTGAATGTTTTCTCCAGTAAAATTTGATGTATTCGAATCACCAGCTGCAGTGCGCAGGGATCCCGTTCGAGCAACTATTCCGCGCTGATAACCCAGAGCTTCGTCTTCCAAAACCAGCGGCAGGAATCGGGAGGCGGTCAAGACGTACGCCGCAACGCGACCGCGCCGCACGCGCACGCTCCTCAAATCCAGGTTGTTTCTTCCATTTCGACGCATTGAATGACACCGGTGGCCACCTCCTTACAGTTCGCCGGCTCCGTTAGCATTCATTTGTCTCACGCGAGTCAGAAAACTTGTCCATTCCTTCGCATCGGTGCTCGTACTTTTAAATGTTGCAACCGCGACGCGCACATGAATCGACCAATCACAGCGCAGCAGCGTACCTCTTGTCACACTGCCGCAGGAATCAGGAAGCGAATGTCAACAATGCAAATCGGAGAAGTATGAAAAAGGAAGAAATTAGTTCGGAGCAGGGATGAACGGAATTCCGACTTCCGAAACTTCCGATGTTCCGGTGTTTTTTGGACTTCCGACTTCCGAAATTCGACTTCCGGGAAATGGCGAGAAAATCGGAAGTTTTCGGAAGTCTTGAACTGATTAAAATTGTGTTTTATCTCATGATTGCAGCTAATTTTGTGCAGTTTTTCAAGATCTAGCCGGCATTGTCTGCACAAGACTGTAATCGTGAACCAAAAATAACTCTTTTCAGGCGTGGACTGTTTCCACACAAATTTCGTTCTCTTAAGTTAGATGTCGTACAGGATAGTAACAGTCTTTGACCAATGATAAGAAAACTGTGCAGTGGACACATCATTCCTCTCCATAGGACATTTTAATGTGGAAAATATAATGTACTCACTCCAAAAGCTTTTGTTTCAAACTCATGAATTTTTGTCTGACTTATTTGATACGGTTCTGCCTAACTACTTAGGTTTCGGTAAGCGATCCATTATTTTCCATTTACCCTTCAATTCTGAATTGATACCGCTCTCCATATAAATAATTAGATAGAATTATCAAAATGAACGCAAGTCAGCTTAAGGATACATGATTTACACCAATCCTAAGCTCCCGTACTACATACATGTGTATGTGAATACATATGTACATATATACACACATTAAACTCCTCTGTACTTCCGACTTCCGACTTCCTGCACTTCCGATACTCCGGTCATTTTTGGGGATTCCGACTTCCGACTTCCGAGTTCCGATTTTTCGAGTCTGACTTCCGCTCATCCCTGGTACGGAGGGGGCCTGGACGAAACGGCAGTCTCCCCTCCCAGACTTTCTTCTGGTCCTCTTACCCGACGAGCACCCTTTTTTCTAATGCTTATTATCCCTCCCCCCCCTACCTAGAGAAGTCATTCTATACATTGATATTCGAGCAAACATTTTCGAACTAGTATTCTTCGAATAATTTCCAGAAGTCAACTTTTTGAACTTCCGAATATCCGGCAGAAAAATTAAAAAACCAATGCATATCCCACCTGCTTCCTCCCCTGTAATTCCAGCATGAGAATACGCTCAGTTCATACATATATGTATGTGTATCAGCGCGATGAATTCTTCTTGTCCCACATGCGTGCTCCTGGCAGCAGCGTGGCCCGAAATGATCTGCCATGCTGTTCTATGTGGATGTCAGCTGGCACGCAGTCAGCGCCTCAAATGTGGTGGTAAAATCTGGAGATCAACACACCATCAAGGGTTTTACTACGGGCCTTACTTTCAACTCCACCTCCTATTTTCACCTCGCGCTGCAACTCGACCATCCTTTTCTAACTGGCCAGGTGGTGCTGACCAAAACTGTCTTTTCAGTAGACAAAATTGATCACTGCTTTTGTCTTTGCCACAGCGCTCGAGCTGTGATCACAACAAAATCCGAGAAAACGGAATTATCCAGGGGCTGCCTCCAATCTAAATTGTGTATTACTTTGGCGAAGCATCTTTGCTCGAGTAACTTTCTTCCCGCTATCTCTAGTAAACCTTGTTATCTCCCTATCTACCATAACCAGTTTTGTTTGTTTTTATGAATTTATTATCAGCTGTTCATCTATGTCTGTATGACTAACATAAGAAGAAAATGTTCCACGTCGTCACCACATTGTGCTTTGTTGGCATAAAGAGGGACTATGGAGGGACTATGGGGAAGACGTTAGTGTTTCCTAGAGTGTTGGCGTAATCAAACAATGCTCGAGTATTCCATTATATACAGTTGCTAACACATGGAGGAATAACAAACTTTCTTTTTAATTCAATGGAAAGGATCACTTCCAATGTTATCGCGTCTACTTAAACTTCCGAATACATGCATGAATAAAATTCAATACTGTCGAGACGATGGTCCCGCATTATTTTCCAGATGTAGGTGTTGTCAATTTGAATCCCGTCCAGGATTCGCTAATATCAGGGAGAGGCTACTTCAGCGGTTCGTTCAAGTCCTTCGCCAAAAAAAAACGGGAGAAAACCATAAATCACGCGGAAAAACATGAAAAATCCCCTATGAACAATGTCGGCTAACTTTGCTGAGAGTCACGTAGATAAAGAATAATCTTTAATTCTCGATTTTCCACCAGACAGCTGCAGGTGATTTTTATGATGAGATTATAACTTCCTTGTCTATGTGGTTAGTAATCTTCTCATCCTACTTTATTTCCTAGCTAGGGACTATTTACGAGGTGGTTCTGGTCTTGTTCTATGTTGAGCAGGTCCTGAACCTTTTTAGGACTAATGTCGAGGTAATTATCCTCATCTTGGGATTACCCATCAAGACGTGCGCAGTCCTTTTTGAACTTCGTTTTCAATTCCTAAGTTCCTTAGTTTTACTTCTTCGATTCTTACTCCGCGGATTCAACCCCTTTTGGTTATAGGGGTTACATATCTTTTGCGATAGACGCATCATTTACTTTATTTCAATTATTTATTTCCCCATTATTTATTTATACATTTACATACGTACTCGATACACTACAACAAGTGCCCATTGAGTGCCTCCATTGCAAATGCAACGAGAAAATACATATAGTACTAATTGCTAATGTAACAAAATAAAATGATAGTAAATAATATGCGAAGTTTAATAAAATGGATACATGTACATAATATGCAATACAACATTAGAATATTTATGGTTGTTACCTTCCTTTTGATTCCCCCTGCTCCTGGATAAATTCAGAGATTTTAATAACTTTTCCATTTCCTCATTCGTTACCCATTCTTATGCTGATTCATCTCCGTGTTTTCGCTACCTCTTTTTATTCGATTCCGCTGAAAATAACTCGTTCGTGGAATCCTGGGTGCTAGAATTCTTACGATCTACTCAACCCATTGCAGATGATCTACAGCAGACGGTAGAGAAAAATGAAGTTCAAATCGATCGCACTCTCGTTGCGAGTGTTCGGTGTGCGTCGTGGGATCCTGCCATCGTCGCCAGATGTTGTGAGTTTCTTACGAGCTCTGCATGGATTCGATCAATTCATTGATTTTTTGCTCATTATAAAATTCTTCAATCGCATGGGACTAGCCAAACTTCTTTTCCTATCAATAACCTTTTTCTTGTCATATTGTAAGTCATTGGCTATTGTATCCTGTGTTGCGGATCTTGCTAACTTGGCAGGGCCTGGATGCATTACTAAGATTACCCAAGGTAAGCGCTTTGACGCCCGTACCACCATTGAGTAAATTTGTGCCATACCCGTGTGGAATACGGGTCAATTTGTGTGATGGGTGTAGAATAAACTGTGAAAAGATTGTTGAATTGTAAATAAGTAATAAATTGTGAGGCTAAACTGTAAATTTTGCAGCATCCATATTAACGATGGGTAAATTTGTATGGTGGGTGTAAACACGTTTATCCTGGGTAATCTTAATGATGCAAGCGGCACCTGATTTCACACCCTCCCACATAGATTTGTTTCACCTGCGTTTTTTCTTCAAAGTCTTAAACATTTTATATGCTAGTGTATTTTTTCACAATGAGGGTCATCTCATTGAATCCATCCATTTCGCTGTCGTTCTTGGTGTCCGTTGGCGGCATGATGTCGCTAGCTGCTGGAGATGCTTATTCCAATTATCCATTATTACCGGTTCTAGAAGTTTCTTGAATGTTCTCACTTCTCATTCAAATTTTCCTGACCTTTAGGCTATTCTCCCCATGGGAAAATCACTCACAGTTTTTTTTCACAACATTTTGATGCACAAATGTGTTGAGCTCTTCCTATTATGTATTATGACTACAACTCTCTCCACTTACGTTACTGTAGGGTATTTTTGGCGGATTCTGGGCCTGGATGCAGAAGTAGATTACCCAGGGTGAACGCGTTGACGCTTTTGCCAACGATGGGTAAATTCATGTGGTGTTGACACACATACTTTGTATATCGCAGTGATGCATGCTTCTCCTGCTTTCACTTTCAAGGACAATCATTTCTCCGTTCTTCGAAGCAATGGTTCCCAGGATGGTAGCCCTGAATTTACCAAACTTTTCTTTAGATTAAGGCAGCAAAGATGTTCCCACACAGTATTATGTCGGAGTTGAGTCGTTTCCGGGTACTGGGTTATTTTTATAGGAATGGCAATTCCCGTGTTTCTTAGGTGGTTTGTAACTTAAGACCAAAGAATCTTTCTTAAGTGGGCGTGGAGGAGTTACCCCTGAGACCACCTAGGGTAGACGTGTTGGCACCCGTGTTAACAATGAGTAAACTTGTGGGGAGTTAGCACACTTACCCTAGTAGACCTCGAAGATGCGTACAGCTACGGAACATGACCAATGCTTCCGCCTAATAAAACTTCTTATGCTTTGTCTCGTCCCTTGACTTCCCTTGAAGAAAGATTTCTCCTTGACATTTAAGCCTTATTTTCCTCGTGCTCCTCAAATGTTCGTGTTCAGCTTTTCCGAATCAAAACAATTGTGCAAACGCTCGTTAAAATTTCTCATTTGTTGAAAGTTTTGTGGTTTCGTCACCGTGTATCTTTCCTAGAAAGGTAATTGCGCATGCTCCTTGCCCTTGGTATCCAAGAATACTTAAACCGTCTCCCTCGGGAGATTTCTTACGACCTCTGGAAAGACTAACAATTCTTTTATTTTTCTGAGACTTGAGCTCTAGAATCGAATTTAGTTTTTCTTCTTTTGCTTTTTAATTCATTCGTTCATTGCTTACTCGTTTAGTTATTCATTAGTTAATTTACTTGCTTCCATTCATTCATTCATTCATTCATTCATTCATTCATCCATTCATTCATTCATTCATTCATTCATTCATTCATTCATTCATCCATTCATTCATTCATTCATTCGCTTCATTCATTCATTCATTCATTCATTCATTCATTCGCTTCATTCATTCATTCATTCATTCATTCGCTTCATTCATTCATTCATTCATTCATTCATTCATTCATTCATTCATTCATTCATTCNGTAGCGTAATTGGAATTGAGCTGATACACAGTCTTCATCTTTTTTATGAGATTTTTTCAAATCTGGTGACCCATTATTAAGAGGAGAGGTATTGTACCTTCAAGCACCTGGGCCGCATGCATTATTGAGATTACCCATAGTAAACGTGTTAAGATTACAAAAATTTACTTATCATTAACATGGGCATCAACAGGTTTACCCTGGGTAATCTCAATTATGCATCCAGGCCCTGTACATGTAGTATACTTCTTTCGCCGTTTGTTGGACATTTTTTGAGGAAGTCAGGAAAAAACCGTCACGAACATTTTTCAGTTGGTTGTTTCTATATTATTTTCTTCAAATTTACCATTGTAGCCTTATTGTCAGTTTTGTTGAACTATTTCAAGACTGTGATAACTTTTATTTATCGTTCTGCAGTTCCCTTTCCAGCATCAGCCAGCTTTTTTTTCCTTATAGTCACCATCCGCGCAACCCCTGCTGAAGCATAGTTTCTGCGATCGCTACTGGTTCTGCTACGTGCTGCAGCCGTCACATCCCATTGACAGCAATATTACCCAGGAAATGAGAGCTTCTCGTGTTCTTGTTTTTCACCGTGTGCTGTTTTGCGCTAGTGTCGCCGAAAACATTGCTCACAAAAGGGTTCGATGCGAATTTTAATGAGACAAGCACTATTCCATGGAATTTCAAGCTGGAATATGTGTGCTATGCCATCAGCATACCATTGGCTCTAATAACTAATCATTTATGTAACTTCTACCCAGGTCGTAGCATGCCACGGACCGTTTTTGAAATCGGAATTCCTCCCCTATTCATCTTACGCATATAAGCTGTTCGTGTTCCCGTTTTTCGAGTTTCTGACGCGGTGGCACCGTATTATGACGGCAAAAGTCACCAGGGCCTGGATGCATCATTGAGATTACCCAGGGTAAACGCTTTCACTTCCGCGTCAACGATCGACAAATTTATGTGATGTGGACAAGTTTACCTTGGGTAACCTCAGTGATGTGTGCAACCTCAGAACTCCGCATAATTGTTGTTTAAGGGGTTGGATATTTCAATAGTCAGCTTTACCGTTATCCTTGCAAGATATTTGCGAAAAGAATCATTTCGGAATGTGTTGACGTCAACTGGTTTAGAAGTGCTCTAAGGCTCGAAAATTATCCTCACAACTTCCTTAAGGGTAAATTCTTTGCTAAGAGGCTACCGCTGCGTGCTTACATATGCATAGCGTCTTTCATAATCCGATTCTTCGTGGATGGACAAAGGAAAAGTCTTTTCTGGATTGTTCGATGAGCTTTACCAGTTCTTCAATCTGAAGTTGTCTCATAAGATCACCTCAGCACCACATATGTACGTGCATACCTTTGCTGTGATGATACTAGGAAAGCTCGAAGTAATTCATTCATTCATTCAATCATTCATTCATTCGTTCATTCATTCATTCATTCATTCATTCATTCATTCATTCATTCATTCATTCATTCATTCATTCATTCATTCATTCACTCACTCATTCACTCACTCATTCACTACTCATTCATTCATTCATTCATTCATTCATTCATTCATTCATTCATTCATTCATTCATTCATTCATTCATTCATCCCATTCATTCATTCATTCATTCATTCATTCATTCATTCATTCATTCATTCATTCATTCATTCATTCATTCATTCTTCATTCATTCATTCATTCATTCATTCATTCATTCATTCATTTTCATTCATTCATTCACATTCATTCATTCAACCATTCATTCGTTCATTCATTCATTCATTCATTCATTCATTCATTCATTCATTCATCCATTCATTCATTCACCATTCATTCATTCACTAGTCCTTCATTGTCGTTCTCCTACTAATTTGCTGTGATTTTCTTTTTTTCCTGTTTCATTCGCTTTATATACAGGTTCCCGAAGTCCCTAGACCGGTTTCCTTTCTGTGTTTTGTGCTTTGTCGTGGGGCGATCATGTGCAGTTTTCTTCAATTTTCTCCGGAAAGGAATCGTACACAAGCATAATTTTTTTTGGACTTGTTCACTACACAGATGGGGTTCCTGCAACATATTTACAAGAACATAGTGCAGTGAAAGTGTGGCAAAAAGGGATGTATAGCGTTATACCTGGAAAAGGAGGCGTGTTCAAACGCTGCGAGTGGTCAATTCAGTCAAGTGGCCAATCGCGGCGCCCATCAGCCCCGCCCATTCCGGGTATAACGCTCTATACCCACAAAAAAGTCATATTATGGTGTATTAAGGATACGAGTAGTCATTAGTAGCAGCTATTAGGTTGTTACATAAGTTTCCGCTGTTTTGAAATTTTTGACAAAAAAGTTTAATTAAAAATCAAATAACAACAGGTGTAAGTCTAAATATGCATAATATTACATAATATACCTATAATGCTACAGCGTATCAATAATATTAGTATTACTAACCATGTTTCCTTATACTCCTCGCTCGGCTATTAGCGAAAGGTCACCTCTCTAACGCACTTTTCCATAGCCACATATATCCTTATTCTCACTTCCAGGTGTGCTATGCGTTCATACTTCGAACCATTCGACGGTTTAAGGAAGAAAATGGAGCGCTCAATAGTGACCATAGTCATAAACACAGAGGTTCCACCAAAACAGCCAACGGATCACATTGTTCGGGAAGCAGGTGCGTGTTTTTCTTTCCTGGATTTCCAATCCTTGAAGAAATGGATAGAACGAAATGTCCTGGTGATTTTAGAATGCAAGCGATGAGCCGGCACAAGTACATCTACGTGATTGGTACGGTGTTGATCGTCGATCTGCTGTTCCTGTGTCCGTATTGTGGGATACAATTGGTCGCATTCTTGCACATCAACCATTTGATAGAGATTACTCACAGCAGCACGTTGATACGGTGGTGGTTACAGGTTCGTGGATAGCTTTAGCCAGTTTGATTTGGAGAAATTTATAGATTTTACCATTTGGGGGGGGGGGGAAATTTCTGGAATTTTCCCGGGAATTTAGCGGTTGCTTTTCAAATTATGGCGACAGAAAATTGAAGTAGTTTAGAATAATTTACAAAATCGGGATAAAATGCTTAAGAAATAATGTCCGAATTATGTGGCCAAATGGCTAAGTAGGCGGGGGTTTGCGGCGGAAAGATTTATCTAGTAAAAATGAAAATGAAGAGGCTTAGATAAGGGATTATTTGGAAATTATGGCAATAAGAAAATGGAATAGTGTAGAATAATTTACAAAATCAAAAAAAAACATGAGAAATAGTATCCGAATTCCATGGCCAAATGGCTAGGTAGGCGGGGCTTGCGCTGGAAAGATTTATCCAGGAAGAATTTAAACGAAAAGGCTTAGATGAGGGAAATCTGGGAATTTATGGCAATAAGAAAATGGAATAGTGGAGAATAATTTACAAAATCGATATAAAAAGCTTAGGAAATACTAACCGAATCCTATGGCCAAATGGCTAAGTAGGCGGGGCTAGCGGTGGACAGATTTATCCTGGAAAAAATGAAAAGGCTTAGAGGAGGGAAATCCTATAAAATCAAAGACAGAAGTTCAATCGCAAGGATTTCTTTCTCGTCGTTGCATGCAGATATCGGGCTGAAAAACCGATTGAAGTACAGTGGGCGTCGATGGTGGTGGCCTATCTGCCGCCTCGAGAAGCACGCGCCGCGGCCACGCCGCTCGAGCAGGAATCTCTCTCTGGGACAACAAACTATGGGGTTTTCTTGATAGTTAGTTAGTATTATTACTAGTTAACATCAAATGTGATGTACAACCATCAAGAGTGATTCCATCGTGAGTGGCGCGGTCGCGTCGCGTGCTTTTCGAGACCGCGGAAAGGTCACAGTCATCGGCTCCCTCTGTAGACTTCATCTACTTTTTTTCTCCTTTTCCTTTTTTTCAGGATAATTATTTAGTATTTCAGGTATTCATTGGTGTCCACTCCGTCTGCCAACCGCTGTGCTACTTCCGAATGACCGAATTCCGACGTTTGGCCTGCTGTACACCCCGCGCACCGTGGAACAAATCCAAGAGCTACTCAACGTTGAATAAGAGCTACGGTAAGTGGCCCCTCTCCATCCTGCTACATCAATACATCCTGAGTATCGTTACAGTTACGCGATCCGTAATAAGAGACGATGATCTAACAGATCCGCCTGAATCGCCTCAAATCAACAAACCGCTATTAGCGCACGAACATGTGAGTTATTTGGCTGCAGCCTTCTTGGATTACCCAGGGTTAAATCCAGAATTCCAGAGGGTAGCCGAGGCGTCACCTGCGCAAGCGTGGAAAGCCGGCGAATCGGTGCGGGTTCGAGCGGTGACGAATGGCACTCAGGTTAGGCTTTTTCCCGTGGGCTTATTCTTGAGAACTTGCACTAGCTCTTGTGGTTCTTCTCTGGATTTGTAGGAGCTTATCCGACTTAGCTGCGGATCATCTCGAGATTATCCACGATAATATCGAGATCATCCTGGATTAGCTGTATAATTCCGCAAAAAATAGGGATAATGTGCATAACCCGAGATTAACAATAAGAACATTGAGGATTAAGGTACTATTAAATGTAGCAAGAAAATTGAGGATAACCCAGAAAGGATAATTGAGGAGTGGTACATCAAAGGTTTTTAATTTTCATGCCTTGTCGTGGGATATTTTTGTAAGTATGAGCCTGGATGTATCATTTAGATTACCCACGGTAGATGTGTTGGCGCCCGTGTTAGAGATGGGTAAATTTGTGCGATTTTATCAAGTTTACCCTGGGTAATCTCAATTATGCATGCGGCCTCTGGATTCACTTCTATGTGAGTGGGCTTTAGGGTTCAAATCTCTGCTCTAGGCCGAGAAATATCCACGAATCTCTGTGAAACCTTGAAAATCTCGCTGGTTTCTCAGTGAATATGTCAGATTCTGTAAAAATGCTAAACAATCTTTTGCTGAGTTGGAAATTTCTCAGATTAACTGGTTTTGAAAGGGTAAACAATCTTTGATAAATTGAAAATTTCTCCAATTAACTGCAGTTCAGCAGTTATGCGGTTTTCTTAGCAGGTCTCTAAGATTTTTTGCACATTTCCCTTGATTTTGGTGAGAAAAAGGTGGGAAGCGAAGTTTTTCTGTCGATTTCTATCTTTCTCAGTTCATAATTTTTTCTAGCCAATTTTTCCTGCATTTTTACCACTTCTTTCTTTTGAATTCCTCGAAAAATAGTAGTTTTTACCACTGGGATTTGCTCTGTGCTTTGCTATCCTAGTGCACCGTCCAGACATATATTTCGCCAAAAATAATTTTCTGTAAACAGCTGCTTTGCCTCGCCCTATTTCTTCTGGGATGTTTGATCTGATAAGATTCAGGAGCGGTAGGGCTGTTCACGTGCCCATCACGTGAACGCTTCCTGCTCTGTTTTTATCGGCGACCTTTTCCTGGGAACATCATTACATTCCTGGTTTTCTCTTGATTTAGTGAGGGGGGGGATGGAATTTCTGGAATTTTCTCGGGATTGAACAGTTGGTTGCCGTTCAATGGCAATAAGTTTATGAAATAGTGTAAAATGATTTACAAAATCAGAAAATATAGGGAATAGTGTCCGAATTGCCCATTCCGTCCGCTCATCAGAAACGGGAAATTACCCAAGGGAAAGGGGGGTTGTGTCGGTGTAGTATTTGTTTAAAAATATCGGTTCTGTGGATTAACGTCATGGATCTTGGTTTCGGGGAAAGCTAGAGGAAAACAAGGAGAGAAAAAGGAAAAGGAGAGCCGGAATGAAAAAGAGTAGAAAAAAATGTGGGGCTGTTTCTCAGCGTCTCCCTCCTTTCCCGCTTTTCTTTGATAGAAAGACAGTTAATGGTTGAATTATTATTATTATTATTAATATTATTTTTGGTTGAATTTTTACTCAAGTACACTACTACCAGTGAAAAAGTATGTAATTGCCTCTGGAAATCTTTGGCAAAAGGCCTCATGTCGGGAAATTTCTGAGGCTGCAGAGGAAAATGAAAAGAAGGAAGCGGATACGATTGAATACTCAAATATGGTAATCGTTTACCCTGAAATCCAGCTTTCAGGTGAAAATTACCCGGCGGGGCCGGGAATGTCAGTAGTGTTTGTTAAAAAATTTTGTTTTTGAGTATCGTTGTCTTGGATTTTGGTTTTGAGGTAAGGAGGAGAGAAAGAGGGAGAGGAATGAGGAAAAAGAGAAAAAAGAATGATAAAGAAATAAAGAAAAAGGGGGTAAAGGTAGCTGTTCTTCAGTGCCTCCCTTTCCTCTTTTCCTTTGAAAAAAAAACGGTAATTTCCTATTGATTTTTTACTCGAGTACTCTACTATAAAACTAGTTTAAAAAGTATGTACTCACCTTTGAGAGGCAGGAGTAAACGGCTTAGTGTCAGGAAATTTCTGAGGTTGCAGAAGAAAATGGAAAAACAAGCGAAAATTATTGAATGCTCAAATATAGTAATTATTTACCCTGAAATCTACCTTTTTAGGTAATCAAGGAAGGCGTCCAAACGCTGAGCCCGGACATCGAAATGTCATTAGTAAAAAAGACGTCAGCAGCCTTCTAGGATTTTTCCAATCATCATCACTGCGAAATCACACAATTCGACTGTGATCTACTCTAGTAGAAATGATCTCCGATAGTTCACGGATCTTTTGCCATGTATATGTATGTATGGATCTCAGCGCCGGTGTTGTTTACGTACAATGTATTTGTTTTTGTGTCGCTATTCTGCTTGTTTATTTTTTTTCTGTAAATAGGCCATGAAATGAAGATTACTGCAATGTCACTGTTTTACTAGTATCATGACGTAGCAATCTGGGAGGAGTAGCAAGTAAACAACAGGCCCCGACCGATTGACCAGCGGTGGTGTGGGGCTATTGATTCCTGGAGCGGGGCAAAGGCCGATCACCTCCTCCTATCTACTAGATCAGTATTTCTGTGAGGTCCACAAATGGCTGCCAATGGATGTGATGACATGGAACGGCTCATGAAGAGGTGATTCTGTTCTTTATCCAGTAAAAAGTGGAAATTTCTGGAAATTATTGATCCACTGGCTTGTTTTCCCTAAGATCAGGGGCAAACACCTTTATCAGGCATGCCCTTTCCTTGCTAGAATCGCTTCACCTGTTGATTTACCCGCCCAGTGGCCTAATTCTGCAGAATATCTTGTTTCTTTGGTTGTTACCTGCTGGTTTCCTTGCAATTTTCTCAGCTTTTTTTTTCAACTCCTTGGATTTTACCAGGGATTATAGTCTCTTTATCCACTTTCATCCTTACTCGATCCGGGTAGAATTCGCTCAGGAACTTTTGAACATTGAAAGTAACTCAGCTCTATTCCCTATCAATTCAGGATGGTTTAGTGCTATTTTTCGTGTTTTCAACCTGCATCCGAGCATTGTCCCACTTTGTAGCACAAATCGCAATTTTTATGACAATAGGGCATGTGTTATGGCTGTTTATAAAACTGCCCAGTGCACCGGAATCGATCCATAGATAGTGCGGATCGCGCTAGCCAGCCAGTTCGCGTGGTTTTCCGTTTTCGCCCGTTGAATCGTCCTTTTCTGCCTTGTTGTTAGTGAGTAAATAAGTGGTGGTAAAGTACCTAACCCTTTTGAGCTGTATGTTGAACCCGCTGCGCTGAGGAGGCTCTGGAAATTCCTTGGTGACTTCAATTTGTACGAGTCTTCTCGATATGTGTGTCATGGAATCTTTTTGAAGTCCGGCTCTGCTCTGATTTTAAGGATAAATACTTATGTCAACATACAAATTGTCTAATCATGCATGCTAGCAACCATATAAGATAAATAAATGAAACAAATAAATATAATCATGCATACTAGACGCAAAGTAAGAAAATTGAATATAAGTTTGAAAGTGAACCGATTCCTGGGCCCGAACGACATAGACCATTTCCGTAAATTGTTCGTAAAATATTTGTTGTGAAGGATCCGCAAATTTCTTGATACTTTGTTTTGTACGAGTGTTCCCGACATGTACGTCATTCTCGCGCCATTTTTTTTTTTGCTGGAAGAGGACATAAGAAATATCACACTTTATTCTGTGCGGGATTCAGCAGTATATTTGACAAGAAAAACTTCATGTTTTCTCTGTTAAACGGTCGGTACCTACTGTTGTACGAGATTTCCCATTAGGTAAAAAAAATCTTATTCTGTAAGAGTTTCAGCGGTGCGTGTGTCGAAAATCAAAACTTTTGCTGTAAAAAAGAAAAGAAAACTTGAGGTGTCCTGCAACATCATGGATGTAGTTTTTCTCGGAATACATTCAGAATATCCAGGAAACTGATCGATTCCTAGTTTTATTCGAGTTTCCCCATCATGTACAGTCTTATTTATTTTATTTATTGATTGTATATAGTGCAGAAATACAGTACTATCTTTCAAAGCGTCATACTACTAGTCATGGATAGTACCTATGTACATATATGTATGTGTGTATAGTCGTTTGTCAGCGCCATTTTGTAGAAGATATCCTGAAATCTGCTCGGTACCCTACCTTTCACGAGTTTTCCGATATGTTATTCATGGAATGCTATGTTTTCTTGGATTTCCAGAAAAATGCTTGATACTCTTTTCGTACGAGTTTCCTTGATGTGCAGGACATGGAATTACAAATTTTGCTGAAATACATCCAATAAATTGTTGCACATCTTGATTTGTACGAGTTTTCCCACTACTAATTACACAGATGCGATGTTTTGCTGGAAGAGGTCCTGAAATTTTCTGCACATACTTAATTTTTGGTTTCCTCGTTCTTGGCTTGAACATTCGGGGATTTCTTCCGTATCACCAAAAGACAAATAATGTACTGCAATGTTTGCCTCAGATTTCTATTTTCTCTCCACGAAATATTCGATTATCGATTTTTCTTCGAATAATGAGTAAAGGCAAGAATAAGTATCGTATTTTCGTCTTATGCTCCTATTCTCTATCCAGAAAATGTGTCGAAATTATCGATTTTCTCCCGAATAATGAGCAGTGCCTATACGTTACTAGCGCCCCTACGGGACGCTAGGAAGTGGGATGGGGCAGCCACTTGAAGTTTGTGCAAAGTAATCACACTTTTGGAGACCTTAGAAAATTAGGGAACAAGTGAAAATCATTAACTGTGCCCAAACACAGAACCCCACCTATGAAATGCGTATACTATTCTGGCACCCTAGCTAACGTTCTGCTATTCTGGCAGCCTAACTAACGTCGAGCTTCCTACCTTGATTATGGCTCTGATCGAAAATTCTTCATCACATATCGTCATGTAAATTACTCCCCGGTGTAATGTCCTCCCGTTCTTTATCACAGCATTTATTTACTGTATCTGGACGTTTCCCACACTGTTGAGCTGAAACGCACTGGTACTCCTTCGACAAACCCGTGGCATGGTCTTTTATACGCTACTGAGCTGTGGCGCACCCTCCTTACCCAAAGTTTTCCCACAATGCTGAGCGCTGACTAATTTTCTCCATCGGTGGACCCACATCCTTGGGGTTTCCACAATAATGGGAC
>JARK01001354.1:734171-775253 GCA_000688135.1 Ancylostoma ceylanicum | reverse complement strand
ATGTCTTTGGACAAGCATAAACGCTCGCTAAAAGCGCACGGAAGAGACGAGTTGTATCCTCACAATACAGTCGCGGCGCGCACTTACACCTAGGTCTGCGGCTCTATAGAAGGATTTTATAGGCTGTGTTTTTCCACTCTACTTCCTAATACATCAACACCATTTTTCCTGGAGAAATGGGGTTACGGTGAAAAATGGATACGAGTTTCACACTTCTGCCGCGATGACGGCGTCTCCACCGCGGCAAATGAATGAAAGGCCCTCAACATTCCCAACTCGGAGAAAGATTTTGAATCCGCTAAAGTGGAACAGTGCTGAATCATTCCTCAACATCCGTGTGCGAACGTCGACATTGTCGGGATTGACATTCTCATTATACTTGTTAAGGCGTACAGTTCTTCTCGAAAAGAGGAGCATTAGTGCACTTCATACATTTGGCACAGCAGCGGCGTCACCAAAGCAAAAGTGGGTGCGCGGCAAAAGTTGCCGCCGTTAGGGAAAACACCGCCACGACAATTCCTTGCCGCACATCGCTGGGCGACATCGCCACGTGTCGCCGCGGCAAAGTATATGCAAGCTCCTGCCGCCGGTTCCTTGCCGCGGCGACGCTGCCGCGACGTCGTCGGCCTATGTTCAACCACTGCTACGAAACCGCACACGCTATCCGTGTTTCTTTTAGACACGGAAATGTAGAGGTAGGGAAAAATATCTCGAGGAGGTAGATGTAGGGAATGAATTTCTTAGCGAGCAGAATAGTTCAAGTGGTTATAAGATAGAAAAGACAGAGAAAATTAGGCTCGAACCAGTGAAGAGGATGATAATGCACTCGGTTGGCCATGATGAGCCGGTATTACATGGAACATGAGACTCACCATTTATTTTCATCCAAATGGTTTGCCTGGATCCGAATATGGTTGTTTCATTAACAACGACATCGCAATTGCGAAGAAAGTGTTGAAAATAGGAATAATAGTGAAGATTCATCGAGGAAGAAATGAACTTTCGGGCAACCACGACCGAGGAGTCAATCAATGTGCCACGTCATAAGATGATTTGTCCTGCTGCGGAAATTCCGAACTTCGGAGCAGTTGTATTCCCCTGCGCTTCTCCTGCGTTTCTGGTGCGGAAATTCCGGGGCGCTTTTTTTCTCTGCGTCTCTCTGCCTGTGAATCTCTTCCTGCTGCTGTTCCTCCGAAGGCAGTTTTATTCTGCTGCGGAATTTCCGAAAGGCCTTTATTCTGCTGCGGAATTTCCGGCAGTTTGTCTGAGGATGCACGCACGCCAAACGCACGCACCTAGTATAAATTGCCTTATGGTGAGGTACAAACACGTAAAAAAGATACATCTTATAATTAAGTGCCACCTAAACTGATATCAAAAGTATGGTGGAGCGATTACTTTTGAACTAGTGCCTGTTGAAATAAGTAAGATGGTCGCCATGGTGAGGTTAAGCCATATTATTCTGATTACGTACTTAATGAGAAATGTGCAAAGGAAGGTATTTTTGAACGAAATTACTTATGTTTTTATTTGCTTTGATTGTTTGCTTGTATAATTGTCTACTTGCGAATCCGAGGTTGCTCCCGGAACACCGTAAAGCAAAGCGCTTATCACTACGGCCGTAGTAGGTCTCACACTTTTGAGCAACAACAGATCGTAACAGGTTATTATGGTTCCAAAATATTTTGAAATTCAATTTATACGTCAGCGGGACAAATACTGATGGGAAACCTTTAAAAAAACTTGATAAAGCTGCCTCTACTGTGTAAATCATTCACTGTATCCAGATATCATTCCTTTTTTTAAGTTATTACTTCAAGAAATTATACATAGTGTCTGCCTCACACTCTGGCTCTTCTGGCTGTATCAGAATGGTGGTCATAAAGTCTATGTCTTCTTGTGCTTTTGACTGTTTTCACAAGCAATTTTTCTTTCAAAAATGGTCGTTTTCTTATTTCAATCTCCTCCTAGTGGACCATTCATCAACTCTTGGCTCCCATCTTTCGCATAGAACTCCGAAATCCTATGTCATTTCTGAAAATATTAGCACATTCATCACCGACGCTCTGCCCCAGCTCGTCTACGAGTTCGGCGTGAGTTTCACAGTGTATTTCTACAACAAGGTTAGCATTAGTGCATGCCTTTGAAAGCTGTGTTTTTCAGCCCAATAGAACCATTCATCGAGATCAGCTCGACACAAGGTGTGACAGCCCGTTTTCTGCCGTATGGCGCGACGCTGACGTCACTGTTTGTGAAGGATCGCGATTCGAATCCGGTCGATGTCGTGTTGGGATTCGATGATGTCAAAGGTTGGGACTTCCGGAGTAGTTTGAGTGTTTTAAAGTATTTTTTGTAGGACAAGTATTTTACTCTGTGGTGATTGAGTTAATTTTTAGTAAGTAAATTCTAGAATTAATTTTTTTGCCCTCTTTCAACTATGTTAATATGGTGACCGTCGTTGGCGTTGGCCTTTCCGCGGCATCGGAAAGTACGCAGCGCGACCGCGTCGCTCGAATAAGTTGCTACCTACCTACCTACCTACCTAAGATTATCCCCAGACTTCCCGACGACCGCCGGCTATCGCCACATGGGAAAAGTGAAGGAGGAGACTCCAGACGAAATAGGCGATGAGCTTCATTTGGCAGCGATCCATGGCGAAATAAATCGATACGTATCACTTCCACAACCCTTATCTCTTATATCGCCGGTTCATTTTGATTCATTTTGAAGTGGCGAAGTCTGGGAATACTCTAAAGCGAGAGTGAAGTACCACCCCTTTGACTTGCTGGACCTGGGGGTGGACCCTCCGTGTTGGCCGGGTACGGGTAAAACCCCTCGTAATAGGGGGAAAGCGGGGCTTCCCACATACCCGTTCACTCCCACACCACGTTGAGGTACGGATAGGGTTTGTGAGAGAATAGGAAACAACAAACTATGGTGTCTTCTTGATAGTTAGTTAGTTTTCTTTTTAGTTAACATCGAATTTGATGAACAACTATCGAGAAACCCCAGATTCGCCACTGCGGCGGCTATTCCATCATGAGCGGCGCGGTCGCGCGGCGTGCTTTTTGAGGCCGAGGTAAAGCCATCGCCATCGACGCCCACTGTATATAATATTTTTATTCTCCTATAGCTTTTTCTCCATTCATTCTCTATCCTATACAGCGTCCTTTAAGTGGGGCACGGAGAAAGTGGGCGGGGGGAGGGTGGGAAAAGTGTGGTCTCCGCTACTTTGGACACCCGAGTGGAAAATAAAAATAATGAAAATATTACTCACAGTATAAAATAATTGATACTGGTTACTTGAAGGATAACAATAGAATTAAACAGTCGAAAGTAAATTAATACAAAGTTTCAAATTATTCTATGAAGTATTTTCAAAAATTTAGCGCCCAATCATTATTTCTGCATAAAATCCGCAATTGGCACTGTTCCTACACGAATTTAATTTTTGATTTTAATTTTTTTTAGGTTACAAGCAAGACACTGCCTACGTAGGACGCACGGTTGGCCGTGTTTGTAATCGAATCGGACATGGCCGGTTCACGTTCGATGGCAAGCAGTATGAACTCCCTATCAACAATCCGCCACATCATTTGCATAGCGGACCTGAGGGAATCGCCCTGGTATAGTCCTTATGCGCAATTGGTAGAAAGTCTCGAGCGCGCAGAGCCTGCGGCGCGTGCGCGGCGCGTCCCGCTTGTAAGAGCGGTCCGGCGTCCTCGCTCAGCTGTTCGAGGACGCCGTTCGTTAGGATTAGGCTCAGGTAAGCGTTGTTATGCAGGTTTCTTTATTGTTTAAAATGTTATTGTAATGAAGAGGCCTGTGGTTGACCGATATTGAACGCCCCCCTCCTTTTTTGCACGTTTTGCCCTCACATGCCTGAAATATTTATTTTTCATGTTTTTGTTTGTTTTTGACCCTGTAGAGAGCTGCTTTTCTCATACAGCCGTTAAAAACGTCTACCTGAGCCTAATCCTGACGAACGGCATCCTCGAACAGCTGAGCAAGGACGCCGGACCGCCGTTACAAGCGGGACGCGTCGCGCACGCGCCGCAGGCTCTGCGCGCTCGAAAACTTCCCACCGATTGTGCATGAGGACTATAGCTATTGCTTTGTTGATTTGTGCGAGAACTGGTCCCCGCAGTGGCTCATTAAACTTATTTTACCAGAAATTAAAACTGGCGCGTTAATATTTCCTGGACGAGGGTCAGTGCATTCTTTCCTGTTTCCTTTCGTGAGGAAAAACAGCCATTTTCGGTTGGAAGACGAGTGGAAACCAGTTCTCGTTTACTACTACTTTTCGTGGATTTACGTTTCCCATCAAAAGGCATAATGACAACTGTTCATTGCTTCCTTCCAGAAAGAATGGGAAGTCGCACGACACACTCCGACATCTGTCACTTTCAGAAAGAGAACCAACGAGGAAGAAGACGGTCTACCTGGGGATGCGAAAATTGATGTACTTATTGGCTATTTTTTACTATTTTTATTCCATGAAGAAAGGTGTATCCATTGGCAAGTATCCAAAAAATTCGCTTCAGGTTACTTATACTGTGAATGACCGAAATCAACTGGTTATCGAGCATGGTGCCACCTGCAATGCTCCTGGAGTTCTTAACCTCACCAATCATTCCTACTGGAATCTGGATGGGAGTGTGAGTTTTTTTTTGAGAGATAGTAATTATTTACACAATTTTGATGGCTGCACACTTATTCAATTCTTTTCTGGTAGATTTTGAGGATATACTCCCTTTTAAATTAAGCAAAATCCATTACATATGTCTGCTTCCAGCAATCAGTACGGGATCATCTTCTCCAAGTTGGTGCTGATAAGTACCTCCCTACGGATTCCAACGACTACCCGACAGGTGCTGTTTTTCCTTGGATTCATGAGATCCAACAGACTTTTCCCGTTAGAGGAGGAATTTGCGGGTGAACTGAAATCAATCACTCTCTATACAGGAGAAATTGCATCGGTATGCGGAACTAAATTCGACTTCAATGAGGAGAAGCCTCTGTCATTCCTTTGTGATGCCGATGGTAATATTGACATCGACAACGACATGGTTTTGTGCGACGATCGACAATCACGATATCTTTCGTTAGTTTATTTCGTTTGTTTTTATATTTGTGGGTATTATTTTATGAATCATGGGTTTTCTATTGTTTTATTCATTTTTATATATAATTTTAAGTACTACCTTATGTATTTTTCTATATTATGGGTATTATGTTATACAACGATGGGTTAATCAATCAATCAATCAATCAATCATTTATTAAATAGTTAACGGAGGGCGAAAAACCGAAATATCTTCTGGGGAACGCTGTTGTGGGGTTCTCTGGAATCTGTAGGTAGTGTGGGCAAAGGTTTTCTCCGGGTCATCTGAATGGGCACATTATATACAATTTTTTCTGTAAATAACAAATACGCAGACTATACCCAGCAAAAACCTACCTAAATAAGACCTAAGTACCTTTTTCGAGAATCCCATAGGGCCTTCTGAGACCTGCAGACTCTCCTTTTCCTCTCCTTTGCGGCATTCCTTCGTGTTCCCATCCCGAGCAATTTTCTGAATCTATGTACTTTGGGAAGAATTGGAAGAAGATGTGCAGCAAAAAGAGCAACAGATCATGTTGATAGCATTGTATTTTATCACAACCAGCTTAGGAATTAAGAAGTTAAGGGTTGGGATGCATCACTGAGATTAGGAGAGGTTAACGCGTTCACGCTCGTGCTAACGATGGGTAAATTTGCGTGGTGTCGACACATTTACCCTGAGTAATCTCGAACATGCATGCTTACCAAGGAAGAGCTCGCAAGAGGCTTTTCCTCCGTCTGATGCCTCTCTTTGGTAATTTCGTACCGCCGGTCTCCGCCTATGCTCGTGAAGCTAGCGGGACAAATGCGGCGAGAAGATGGAGAAATGCGAAGGAATCCTCTTATATAAATCCTGGTAGTGCAACAAAATTTTCTAGAGCGCAGACGTGGGGGCCGGCACGTGATCGCATTCTTTCATCATGGGCTCCATAGAGCGTGATAGAGCGTGTTGGAGGATGAGGCGAAACTTACGAGACGGTCGGCCGATGTCATCATAGGTGCATGGATGTAGTGGAACTCGCGGTGGGACCCAACCTTCGCTGGTTCCGTTGGTCACGATGATGATGGGTGCAGTCGTCAAAGATAAAAGCGAGAGACTTAGACAGTGCTCTCAGGATTTCGCGACGGGACCAGCCTCCTGCGCTGGCAGTGAGATAGTGTTTACCAGTTTTCAGGCTGCATAATGTACGGAGCAGGATTATCGCTATGCAGTGTTATGCAGTTCCCTATTGTGCGGCCTACAGATGCCCGATCGCGGCGATGCTGTGCGGCCCACAGATGCCCGATCGCGGCAGTGCTGTGCGGCCCACGGATGCCCGATTGCGGCAGTGCTGTGCGGCCCGCGCACGACCTACGTCAGCTCCACGATGTAGGTGGCAGGGAGAGGGGATCTGCAACACCAAGGCCGCTGAGTAGCGGCACCACCCTTTCTGAACACTCCTTAACTTCCTTTTATTGCTCTCGAAATCTACAAAAGGTGCGTGTACACCGATGGCGTACAGGGTCTCATCAATGTTGAGAATGCCAGGATATCGGTCCCATGGTGCGAAGGGTGCGCCAGCGCCCAGTGCTGCAAAAACNCAGTGTTTACCAGTTTTCAGGCTGCATAATGTACGGAGCAGGATTATCGCTATGCAGTGCTATGTGCGGCCTACAAGTGCCCGATCACGGCAGTGCTGTGCGGCCCACAGATGCCCGTTCGCGGCAGTGCTGTGCGGCCACGGATGCCCGATCGTGGTGGTGCTGTGAGGCCCACGGATGCTCGATCGCGGCAGTGCTGTGCGGCCCGCGCACGACCTACGTCAGCTCCACGATGTAGGTGGCCGGGAGAGGGAATCTGCAACACCAAGGCCGCTGAGTAGCGGCACCACCCTTTCTGAACACTCCTTAACTTCCTTTTATTGCTCTTGAAATCTACAAAAGGTGCGTGTACACCGATGGTGTACAGGGTCTCATCAATGTTGAGAATGCCAGGATATCGGTCCCATGGTGCGAAGGGTGCGCCAGCGCCCAGTGCTGCAAAAAACATTGAGATACGAGATCACCAATGGAGGAAGGTTGTGCTGGCGGGTAGTAGTGTGAAGAGCGCCAAAGATGTGGGTCCTTCGATACAAAAAGATGTCTTGGTCCCATTATTGTGGAAACACCAAAGACGTGGGTCGAAAGAATGGAGAACCGATGGAGAAAATGAGTCAGCGCTCAGCATTGTGGGAAAACCTTGGGTAAGGAGGGTGCGCCGCAGCTCAATAGCGTATAAAAGAACATGCCACGGGTTTGTCGAAGGAATACCAGCGCGCTTCAACTCAAGATTGTGGGAAACGTCCAGATACAGCAAATAAATGCTGTGATAAAGAACGGGAGGACATTACACCGGAGAGTAATTTACATGACGATATGTGATGAAGAATTTTCGATCAGGGCTATAATCAAGGTAGGAAGCTCGACGTTAGCTAGGCTGCCAGAATAGCAGAACGTTAGCTAGGCTGCCAGAATAGTATACGCATTTCATAGGTGGGGTTCTGTGTTTGGGCACAGTTAATGATTTTCGCTTGTTTCCTAATTTTCTAAGGTCTCCAAAAGTGTGAATACTTTGCAAAAACTTCAAGTGGCCGCCCCACCCCACTTCCTAGCGTCCCGTAAGGGCGCTAATTTCTTTAAGATTTGGATGTAACTCTTTAAACCTTAAACCGAAGTTGGTCCGCGATGCACGTGATTCCGTCCTATGGTTTCCAGAAGTTACTGTCTAAGCGAAGTTTCACCGAAATTTACTAGGAAACTGGTGGAATGTCACATTATGTACGTGCGTAAAAATTTCCTGGAATTTACCCGGAATGAGCCTCGATAACATAACACGAAATTTGCTTTTCGGGGACAATTCGCCAAATATCTGGGAAAAATTCTCCTTCTGGATAAGCAATCCAAGCATCCGGACAGGAATTACTGATTACCCAGAAAAGCCCTAAAATTTCCTGAGTTTGCTTCAAGCCGCGAAACTAGCCAAAGTCGAGTTTATTCTGGCTGTTTCTTCCAAAAACTCTCACTCAATTCTTACTCGTTTACATTTGCTGCAAACCAACTGTGCCAACCCTGAGTTGAGAAACAGTAAAAAAATAATTTCTAATGTTCCTCAGTGCTTTATTAAACCTTTACGTTCCTCCTCCGTGCCTTATTAGACCTTTACATCCATTTTTCTCATATTTCAGGCTATTCTCGCCAATTTCTGGAATCCGAATGAAGGTCACGACGTCATATCCAGTCATACACCTCTACGGCGCTAAGCATTTGAAATGTAAAGGAAAACAAGGAGAGGACTATGGATCAGGAAAAGGCTTAGCAATTGAGGCGCAGTTTCACACGGCTGCCCTGAACTATGTGGGTATTCCTGAATTCTAAGGGTTGATATTGTCGTTTGGGAGCCGATTAAGATCATTGTTTTCAGCCTGAATTTCCAAGCATCCGGGTGACACCCGAGCAGCCATACTTGCAAGAGATCGTGTACTCTTTCTCGGCAGAGTCTTGCTCGGAAGATTAGTTGCTCTGCACCTTGATTGCCGGAGCAATATTTCATAACATTTAAATATTCTTGTTCAACTGCGGGATTATCAATGGCACTTGCCAGGATTGGAAATAAATTTGTGCAAACTTTGTATTGGTACATGGGTTGGCTGAAGTTGTTTCTTGGAAAATCATACCACATTCCACACAAATTTTGATCTCCATATTCATTGCTATTCTATCCGATATTAGCATCTAGGTTGTCGTTCATAGCCATGGATAAATTCTTGGATGTTGGTCAATCGTTGGGGTGTACCATTCATTCGCTGCTTCGTTAGGAGGGCTTTGAGCGTCTCGTTTTACTAGGTAACTTCGTTTCTTGTTCCATATGATTGCTTTCGCTTTTGGTTACTCAAATTTCCTTCTATATTTCTTTTCATCAGCTATCAAATTTGGAGAGCCACTTGAGAGAAACAGTTTGTGGCTCATCGAAAATGGAAGAATTAATCCAGCAAAAGCAAAAAATCTGACACATACTGTTATCTGTGTCAGTACGAGTTTTTGCCTGACTGAGAAGAATAGCTCGGATAAGTTAAATCCAACTTTGCCGGAAAACCTCGCATACTTTCAAGCCGCGAGTAAAACACTACCACCCTAGGAACTTTCGTGTATCCGCCGAAGAGCTCCTGGAGATATCCAGTTTAAGTGTTTTGTTGGTCTCAGTTCTAAACTTTTATTTATTATTGATTTCATCTCGAGTAAGTGTGGTACCGCCAGGTAACTTTATTACCTGTTGTTTATCAGAAAAATTACCCAACATACTTAAAGAACCTAAAATACTCGACGACGAACATATCAAAGGCACCGCACATCATTGGGATTACCCGAGGTTAACGTGTCAACACCACAAATATTTATCCAAGGTTAACACGAAACTCAATACGTTCATCCTGGGTAATCTGAATAATGCATCCAAGCTCAAATTTAGCGACAGTACGCGTAGAAATTGGGAGTAACCGCGGGATGACTATTCTCGTACCTATGTACATATAGGTGTGATTACCCACGGGTAGCAGCTGGGTTTAGAAAGTGCTATGCATAGGTAATAATGTTAAACGCGCCAAGGAAGGGTAAGTTTGTGTAGGTTCACACCTTAACACAATAACCTTCATCAATTAATGAATTGTGTCTCTTCCTGAATTTAGTCCCTAGGTGAACATACTCTAGAGTAAAGAGTCGTAATTACCGCTTTCAGAGGTTGCTTATGTCATTGGGATTACCCCCGGGTAAACATGGCAACAGGGCGCGTGTGGCGCAGTGGTAAGAGGCTCGCTGCGTACGCACACGGTCGATGGTTCGATCCCGCGCCCGTGGCCAACCAAGCCATCCATCCCTCCGGGGTCGGTAAATTGGTACCAGAGGAGTCTGGGAGGATGAAGCACTGACTTGGTTCATCGGGTGCCCCCCGCAAGTCACTGTACAGGGCACATACGCATTCAACGCCTCTACGGATCCAGATGAAGTCGAATGCGTGGCGCATCCCTCGTGACGGGATTGATCAACGCCGACCACTTTATCCTTAAAACATGGCAACACACCCAAAGTTACCCAGCTTTAACACGGACGTACGCTATAAGTTTACCAAGGAGAATCTCGAAGATGAATTTATGCCTAAGTTTACCTCAAATGTTACCATCATGGCCTGGATGGATCTTTGAGATTACCCGTGGTGATCGTGCTGACGTCTGCGTTAAACATAGGAAAGTTATATGGTGCTAACACGTTTACCTTGGGTAATGTCAATGATCGATGCGGTTCTATGTCTAATACTTGTAGTAATGTTTTCCCTGCAATCATGAATGTGACCTCGGAAGTGCTTGCCCACGATGCATCATTGGGTAATCTCAAACCTGTGGGTATGCTTACCCATGGGTAGCAGCTGGATATAAACACCGCCACGCATAGGTGAACAAGGCAAAGGGTAAATTCCGGTAAATTTCGTTACGTCAATTTCTTTAGCACGGGTAAACCCAATGATGTGATCTATGCCTGTTGTAGATTGCGGAGCATCTTCCTCTGAGAACGAGTCACCAAACATTCCAAAATTTCTATGTAAAATAGGTAAAAATTTGCGTTAGCCTACCTCCACTATATTTAATTCTTATCATACAAGTGAAAAATCAACATTTTTACTTATTTTATTTTTGATATGCGTCTCACGGATCCCCATAGTGGTGCAGGACCCACCCCGTGATTTCGCGCTTCATTCAGCTCAAAATCCAAACTCGAGTGAAAATTGCGCTCGAACTTCTGGTTAATCAGCGATATGATATATGAATTTTAGTCAGTGTGTATGCACTTCAACTCTGGACCTCCTGAATTCTGGATTATCTCATCTTTGGCTTCAGTCCCTTCCTAGCAGGGAACTTAGCCATGGCCTCGTCAAAATAACTCTTCTGCTCCTGGCCGGTGCCAGAAGATGTTAAGCTATCCCTCAAGGCTGGGGCCAGGCGTGCTTTCCTCATCTGGAATCGGGTGACCACCCGCAGCGCTGAACGCGCAATGTTGATTTCATCGCCAATTTGGTTTTTTTGCCGCCGCCTCGGTCTCCGCGTGGCCAGCGTTCTCTTGTTGCTCAGTCCACTGAAATATAGTCGTTTTTGTCGTCCATCTGTCGATATCTGGCCCCTCCCGTTTCGGGATGTTATTTCCGCGCTCGACATTCCCTTTGTTTCCACGATTACTGTGTGTGTAATGAATGTGCACACTCGTTTGCAGTTATTTATTCGAATGGAATGGCTCATGGGAGATCATGAGTATCTGAACGGGGGGGGGGGACGGAGGACCGGGGGGATTAGTGCTGCTCTTTTAGCGTATCTTTGAGATACAGTAGATGCAATGTCGCGGCGACGAATTGCGCCGTGTGACGGACGCACGGACGGAAGGACGAGAAAAAAAACGACGTTCAGAGATGTGACCAAACCAACACAATGGCTTGCTAGCACCGGAAACAAAGGTAACGGATCAATAAGCACAAAATCAACGTGGCGTCTGGATCGACAAGAAATATCAAACGAAACAGCAAAAACGACGACGTTCGAGAAGCTCATAATGGCAACCAGCAAATGTAATGGCTTACAAAGTTACAAATCAGGTAAAATCCGCTCAGGACTAACATCAATCCGGTTCCTGTCGAACCTCACTGAGTACCGAGGGCTGCTGGCCTATGATGAATGGTGAGAGCGGGCTAGCCACGAGGGTGGTTGGTGACTCAATAAGGTTTTGCGAGGAGGCCTTGTGGGGACAGGCCTGTAGGACTGCGGAAAGATTCAGAAAGGTGTCCGAGACGTTGGATGGATCCAGTATGGACATCAGGTGTTGGTATCCGATGGCTTGTTGGGTGCACTTCAAGCAGACTTCGGCTGAAAAAAAAAATTAAAATAGAAAGGGAATTAAATAACACGAGTCAGAGCAATTTCTGTACATTTCTAGGAAATTTCCTCCAGAATACCTGATTTGTGATAGATTTCCCCATTTATCTAGTCCTATTTTTCCGTAAGACATCCTCAGACAAATTTCCGGGCAAATCCGTCCTCTGATAAAGGAACCACTGAGCAGGGGTTATTACCCAACTTCCCAATGTCCAACTTATGCCCCGGCTTTCACTTTCCTCGCCGCATAGGTTTTCTTCAGGCAATATAGCCGTCACCTTGTGGAAAGTGCGCTTTTACCACCACTTTCCGCGCCATTAACCATCCCGTTCTTCTCGGACATTAATCCGTGATAATCCGACTTTAGGGAGGAATGCAAAGGATGCCTTTTGGCTCCTGGTGACTTTAACCACCAGGGAAAGCTCAGGCAAATCTGAGTTTACTTTTTTCAGTCTTTTCTGTTGATGATAGGTGTGCCAAGCTTTTTTTCCTGAGTTTTCTAGGCCAACGGTTTTCCTTTTTCCTCAGCAGATATGTATGGCTGGAAAACAGCCTTCGAAATCTTCTGGACAGGGATATATGAAGCTTTATCCACAAAACCTACGATGGTTACTGATTGGTTATCCTATAGACTATGCAATGTTAGAAGACGCAAGAAGCAAAAGTTGGTTTGCTAACCTGGGCCAGTATACATCATTGAGATTACCCATGGTAAAGCGTGTTCACATGCGTGTCAATGATGGGTAAATTTGTGTGATGTTGATACGTTTGCCTAGGGTAATCTCATGATGGATGCAGCCCCTGGTTTCACTTGGTTATGCATTCACTGATCCTTGCCCTGGTAACAGTGACAGCGAGAGCTAAATGACCGGCTAGTCATCTAGGGTGGCACTCAAGACATATGTCGCGACGCGACCGCGCCGCACGCACACGACGCTCGCGCGTGTGACGAGTTAGGCCAGTGATGGGTGGCAGTAATCAGCTTCTTGCGGTTTTTCGCGCTCCGTTAGCATTCGTCTGCCTGCAACAAGCTAAGAAAACTAGTTTGTTCCTCCGGATTATCGGACCACCCGCGCGCATCAGCCCCCGGTAGGGTAGAAAAACCACTATCGCCGAACTTTCACCAGTGACGACAGCTCAGTTTTGATCTATGAGTTAGGACACCTATTGAACTATGATTGGCTCTTTTTCCACAGGTTCAAAAAGGCAAAACGGCCTGCGGGTGGTGAGTGTACTTAGGCGGGTCCCCCACAGTGCTGTTCGCGCCCTTGAGGGTTGCAACCGCGACGCGCACATGAACCGACCAATCACAGCCCAGCAATAAGATCTTTGACGCGCCAAATTATAATACATCGGTGTTATCACAACGGAGGTGATTGCCACTCCATTCTCTTAAGCAGATAACGAAACGGGAAAAATTAAATTCGAAAGATTTTGTTCTTGCTAGGGCCTGACCCCGAATTTGTGGCCACTTATACCTAATTTTGGGACACTGAAATTGGTCAGGGTTAATACGTGGAGTTGTTTCTTATGTAGTACAAAATATCCATCTGCACTTGTTTCTGATAATGTGACAGCTTAGTGGTTTCTTTTCTCTGAGTGTTAATCATTTACCTATTTATTTATTTGTTAATTAATTTATTTATTTATCTGTTTATTTACTTATTTACTTATTTGTTTATATATTTTCACCACGAAGTACCGGGAACACAATGCTACCCTCCAAAATGAAGGCAGAAAATAAAAGTTGCAATTGTTAAGGAAATTTTAGGAAGAATCATTGGCGAACGAATGAATAGTTTTTTAGGATTTGGGGCGTTATACCCGAACGAGCTCTGTGATTGGCTAATTGAGTGAATTGACCAGTCGCAGAGCTCAGCCGCCCCGCCCTTGCCAGGTATAACGCTCCACACCCTAGTTTTCAATGAAATAACCCTTGCTATGGAGCCTCAGGTCAGCCCTTTTAAATAAGGAGTATATCCAGGAACGTACGTGTGCTCCCAGCCGGTGTCCGGGCTCGTTCCACTGAGATGTTCTTCTCGCGTTTCTGCCGTCGTCGTAACTTGATCTGGTCTGCCATCAGTTTCTGACGTTCCACGACCACCTGCGATGAGAAATGGCTACGGTAGTTGCGCGCGTGTCTCTAGATTTGACGTGTGCCAATGACAAATGATTTTGACCGTCGTAAATTGCGTTGGCGCAAAAAACTGCGCGGACCATGTGTTCGCGTCGCGTCGCGTCGCGCCGCGACCGACGATCAGTTTCTGATTGAAATTGCAAGTCGTCAAGTGAAGTGGTAGCTGGGTAGTTGCTACCTATCGTACCTGACATTTGGGACAGAAGCACTCCTTGAATGGACACGCCCGCTTGTGACCTTTCAGGCGATTCACAACGTTGTGTTGGGCGCATCGTTGGCAATTTGGGCGACGTTCTGGAAAATACTATTACCAGTTCTATGGGCATATTTCACTATGCTTTTTATGATTAAATCGCTTCCAGAAAGTCGATACTTGGATTTTTAAGATTTTGAGGGAATAAATCGCACATCCGTGAAATCACCGCTAGTGCTTACCCTTCGACAAATACTCGAGATCTCATCTCTAAGAATGATCTGGACCTGAAGATACGCGCACCTCATACTAGATGCGTGCGTTAGGCGTGCGTCTACATGATGAATAGTCCAGTCGCAAACCTGACGCAGGTGATACGCACGCGTTCATTTGCTCTCTGCCCGCGCGGCATTTTCGCTCATGGTGTGCATAAGGGCTGTGAGTTAGAGAAATCCACAGTTTCATTAATCCGTTAATTCGTAACGTTAGGCCGAAATTGGCCGTTAAGCGTTAGTGCGTTAATTCGTTACGTTAATAATGCACAGCCCTGGTATGCATGCCACCTTGATAGGTCTGCATGGAGAATCTTGCGCAAGTAGACGCGTACGTCTGACGCACGACTGACGCACGCATCCAGTATGAATTGCGCTTATGTGAGTTTCTTTGTACCTGATTCCTCATTGGGTCAGCAAATTTGTACTGGGTCAACAAATCTGTGCTGCGCGGCGACCGAAATCCCTGAGAATCGAAGCTGCCGTTAAATTCCACACAGCGAAATTAAAGACTACCCTGGATGTACAGTCCTTGTCAAAAGGATAGGCGGATTGCGCGTGCTGTTTCATAACGTCGCGGCTGCAGAATCGCGTCGAGACCCACTCGACCTCCTCACTTGGGGCATGCTCTCTCCGCATCCACGTCCAGGTCCCGTCGCGATTCTGCAGTCACGAAAGTCTTTTCGAGAAGGACTGTATGCGTGAGGTACCCGTAGGACTCAAAATGACATTTTACGCTGGATGTATGCGTGCGTTACGCGTGCGACTACGTGAGAAGGATAGACTCAGACGCGGTCAAGTCGCAGCTGAGACGCACGCATGGCGCAGGTGGGACGGTCACAATTACCTCATCGAAACTATTCCTGAGTGTTGCGCTCGATTCTCATTCATGGTGTATGTACATGCCGCATTGAGTACTTCTATGGATAATCTGCTTGGGCCATTGTGCCCGCTTGACGCACGCAGTGCGCACGCACGTAGTAAAAATTGACCTGTATAAGTACAGCAGGCTTTAGATTTTGAGATGAAAATTTCACAAAGGAATATCTAGAGCTCTACCGTATTGTTTCAGCCCATATTACTGCACGACTACAGTCCTTGTCGAAAAGTTGGACGGAATGCGCGTGCGGTTCGGTGTCGCTACGACCCCGCTGCGGCGCGGCTCCCAATAGATACGATCCTCCCCGCAAGGCATTTTTGTCGTGTTTTTCGTTTAAAAAAAAACGTTCTTTCGCGTTTCATCCTTGCAGTTTTCGCTCTATACTCATTTCTTTACACTTTTAGGATAGTGCACAGCAGTTTTTGTTCCCTTTTGAATTGGTTGTGTCTAGTTTTGCAAAATATTCCATATTTTTTATTCCTTTCTATATTCTTTGCCTGTTTATAGTTGCATTTTGTTGTTTTGATGTTGTGTTCATCGTTCGCTTCCCGCATGTCGCTGTTTCTTCATTTATCGTTTAGTAGACATGATCGGAAATCTATCTGAAACAAAAACGTGAGCAAATAAACGAAGAAACAGCGACATGCGGGAAGCGAACGATGAACACAACATCGAAACAACAGAATGCAACTATAAACAGGTAAAGAATATAGAAAGGAATAAAAAATATGGAATATTTTGCAAAACTAGACACAACCAATTCAAAAAGGAACAAAAACTGCTGTGCACTATCCTAAAAGTGTAAAGAAATGAGTATAAAGCGAAAACTGCAAGGATGAAACGCGAAAGAACGTTTTTTTAAACGAAAAACACGACAAAAATGCCTTGCGGGGCGGATTGTATCGATTGGGAGCCGCGCCGCGGCGGGGTCGTAGCGACACCGAATCGCACGCGCATTCAGTCTAACTTTTCGACAAGGACTGTAACTGACATCCAGCTCTAGCTCCTCACTCTGATAAGGTAACTCGTCCGAAGACACGCCCCTCTCTCCCCTTACCGTCTGTGTCGTTTTGGAAAACCTTACCCTCCCTCTGTTTTCGTTAACTTTCACTAGTTAGCTAGTAAACTTCCACGAAATTTTACTAGCACTGTATCAGCCTCCCCCTGTCCCAAAAACCCGCGGGCCAAGCAACTCCTCTAAACAGCCGTTACAAGCAAATGTCGCAGTTGAAAATCCCGTGATCGCTGCGACATTGGCCCCGGGTGGGCGGCCACGGGCGCCGAGCGAGCGGCGAACGGCGGCGAACGTCGACACCTGTCAAACGCTGTTCGCGGTTCATTTTACAATGACAAGTGTCGGTATTAATCGTGTTCGAAAGAAACTCGGCGGCGGTCGTTTGCCGAAATGGACACAGCTGTTGTGCGCCAATCCATTTCTAACAGCTTTTTTGATGAATTTCTTTGTTGAAGCGACTATCGACACGACAAACAGCTGACCGTCAGCAACGTTCTGAGTGTCGCAGATACAAGCGAAGTGGAGGTGCTATGGTCTACATTACGATGCCCTAGGCGCTTCGAAGCATTGTCGAAGCTGAGTAAACAGGCCCTAAGGAATCAACTGTCGAGCAGGTAATAGAGCATGCGACGACAGTAGCAGTTGAGCTGACTAGCTCTTTGGAATGGTGTCCATTTACGATATGGAAGGGATTTCCTCGACCAACAGATGAGAGCCAGAAAAGCGAAAGTCTTATAACATCTGCGGACACAAACCTATAATTTTCCATTTTATTTTTACCCTGGGTAATCTAGGTGGGAGAATACCTCCGACAAGAATCTGCCAAGAATTCCTAGTTTTTTTTTTCGAAATTCTGCAGTAAATAAGTTAGTCTTATAACATATGCGGACACAAACCTATCATTCTCCAATTTATGTTTACCCTGGGTAATCAGTTGTGTAATTCACGGACGTTCTCGGGACCTGCCATCCTCCTTACAATCACTTGCCCTAACTGTGCATAACTAACTGTGCTAATTAACGATTGCATAATTGAGATTACCCAGGGCAAACGCCTTAACGCTCGTGTACGCGACGGGTAAATTAATTTGGCGTTGACATGTTTACCCTAGGTAGTCTCAGTGATGCATGCGGCCCCCGCTACTCCTACGAGTAACTGGGGCTGTACGCTTTATTGCTTGTAGAATTCGCTTAAGAAGGACAGATAGGTCAGAATTTACCCGGGAAAGTTCAGGAATCCTGCCACAGAACTTTGGCAAACGAATTAATGGAGATTAGCATAGGGTATAATTAGGGTATCCCCTTGAATTCCCCATCTATTCTAGCTTTGCGCTAAGAATCACTCCTCAAAAATCCAAAATAATTCCAGGACTTGATTTCTTTTCGTGGAAACCCAGAAGCCTCACATATCATTAGATTACCCAGGGTAAAAGTGTCAACACCAATTAAATTTGTCCGTCGCGTACACGAGCATCAACGCTTTTACACTGGGTAATCTCAATGGTACATCCAGGCCCGGCACTGCCAAAGCTAATGTAGCATAAGATATTCCCGCTAGCAGAGCTTTTGCAAGGCCAAGGTGTTTTTGTCAGTTGTCCAATAATTTTTCTTTTTTGTGGAACTTTAATTAAGCAGAAAAAATAGGCGAGTGATGAGAGCAGTTGAACGTTATGGATTTTCCATTTTTTGGGTAACAAACCAAAGACTAGGGAACACTGTTTTTTTTTTTGCTCATAAAAGCAGTCCCATTGATGAGGTTTTGAGTGACTAAGAACAAGATTATTCCGCTTCTACTTTAATGCTTAAAAAAATCTGGAGCGACGGTCATAATTGTTGGATAAGTGTAGCTTTCGCATATTTGCTCTTGTAAATTTTTCGATGGAAGTTAGTGAAATTCCACAGCGCTAAATTAACGATGCTATATTGATAGAATGCTAATCCACCCCTGCCAAATGCTAGGGAAAATCCAGGAATCCAGAAATTTCGGTTTTTTTCCTGAGATCTGAGGATAGATGTGAACAAAGCTACCTTTCGCTTTTCCGCCATTCTCTTCGGCGCTACATGTCGATTCGGCCGAATTCTGATTCCCCGGCTCGCCTTCAATTTGCACGAGGCGGCTGTTGAGCTCACGCCTTCGCTCCACCATCTTAATACGCAATGTCATACGGTAGCTCGAGGAACACAAAAGATACATCAATGAGCACATAGCACATAGCCTGTAGAAATAGTGGTGACATATACAGTAGCGACCAATAAGATACATGTATGATCTCGAATCTTCTCTGTGTCATCTCTGGATTCAGCTATTACAATGAAATTTAAAATTGCAATGACGCCTTAAGTAAGCGAAATTCGTGCAAAAACCATTCAAAAAAGGTAATGCCAGGTTATATGTAGTGTTCAGAACAATTAAAGTACGATGAATTCGTTAGTTCTACGACATGACATCGACAGAGCTGAGTCCAGAGGTGGATCGTTGCAGAAAATTCTACCGTCACTAGTGCCACCGATCATATGTTATTGGCAGCTACTGTATATATGTAGATACGTTTTTAGAAAAGAAAAATATATTCCCATTGTGGTATAAAAATCATACAGTCAAGAAATTAGTGGATTTTACACGACAGAAACCGAATTATCCTTTTAAAAAGAACTATTCCTATCAAGTTCTATTGCTTTTTTTCCTGAAATAGCAAATAAATCAACTATAACAATTTTTATACACGGTAGGGACCACATGCATCACTGAGAATACCTAGGGTAAACGAGTCAACTCCAAACAAATTTACCCATCGTTAGCACATCCCCGTCAACGCGTTTACCCTGGGTAATCTTATTGACGCATATAGCCTCAATAACACAACGGTGATAAAAAAAGTTATTTGAGAATAGAATGCGATGTGAAAGACTGTAAAAACATATTCCACATGTTCCTGTGAGCTTTCCTTTGAGTGTGAGGGCAGTAGAAACCATAGCCTATGGCTTTAAATCCCGAAAGGATAATCCACGGAATGAAATTTACTCAAGACAACTAAACACTTCAAATTCCATACTGTATTTTAGTTTTACACTAAATAAGATGCTTTCTGTGCAACCAACAAACTAAATATTTACTGATTCATTCTTGGATTTCAAGCTGTATAGTTTTTGCAGGATTACTATAGCGACAAAATTGTGCGGTAGAACCGAAGGCTCTCCGATCTGATTGCCTTTCGAGTAGGTGAATCTTCGTGATAAGGGCATTCAAAAAGGTTACGTCAGATTATGTTAATTGACTGGAATAATTCAAAAGAGTATTTGAACGAATCGACTCAATCTACTGAATAAAAAACTATGGGTGAGTTACAATAAGAAACTTGTTCCATTTTCACCCCATACCTAAGTTGTTTTTTATTCTTCAACATTCCTAAGGTTTTGTTTATCTAGATTTCGACTAGAGGACCCGCGCTGCCGCAATGTGAACAAGTCGCTTAACTGTTGCTAGGCCGGAATTCTTGCTGCGAATGCGAAGAAAGGTGAGAGGTTTTCTTGGCGAGTTAATGAACTCGCTTTATTTCCTATTTCGTTCTCTGGTATCCTTATTCAAGGTAGTAGATCGTTCAGAAATTCTTGAAGAGTTGAAAGAGCTTAAGAATTGAACAAATTTCCGTGCTCTCATAGTGGTGTTTCGACATGACCGTTAGCCTTGTCGTGCTGGGATAAAGACGAATTTCAAGAATTTTCATTGACAGGTTTCTTATGTAATCCAAGCGTAAAACTGAAAAATTAATTTCTGTCAATGTTCACACCGCTCTACTCCACGATTTAGCGGACTTCTTGAAAGACCCTATTAACAGTCATCAGATATCCTACCGATCCCTTAGGATCAAAAGGGGATCCTAAATTGTTTGAGGAAATCCAACTATTTTTCCCTTCAAAATTTGATTCTCGTTCCTTCCCTCATGTCATTTTCTTTGATGGCCTTTTAGAAATATTCTGTGGGAGTTTTTCAGACATTCATAGGAAATATACCTATCTAAGTTCTACACAACTATGGTGGAAAAATTCCAGTAGATTACGTGTGCTTTCGAGTAGATTTCGCTAATTTTTCTTCGAAATATTTCCCGATTTTGCCCGAAAATAACACGTAAGTTTCCGGAAAAATAAGCGAAATCCACTGGAATTTTTCCACCTGACAAGCTGAGAAAGTTGTAAAAATTGAAAGGATTCGCAAGATTGAAGCGAGGAGGAGATGAACTAGCTCTTCTGTTGAAGAATAATGAGGTCAAATTGTCGAAAGTAATCGACCACGTGATGAAGTTACCCGAAAATCAAAGTAGTACAAAACCAGAAGCCGATTCAACGGATCGTATTCGAAAAATCGCACCACTCACTATGCAATCCGAGCACTGGCACGTGCTGAATGCGCAATTCTGCTTGTGATTCTTTCGTTTTTCTCGAAGACCGTGATTCAGGCATCGTTGACAGTAGTAGACCCGTTTCTCGCCGAACAGCTCTGGCACGATATCTTCGATATTCATCTGAATCGAGCACAATTCGAATCGATAATTGATCGCATTAATAAAGCAGAAGTAAGAGGGGGCGTCCGGGAAATCCTGTAAGCGATTTCATTTCTTTAGGATTTAAACGAATGCTTCTCGAGTTCTCTCAAATGAATGATTCAAAATATGAAACAGGAGGATCCAAAATATTTTGGAAAATAGATGCAGGCAGATTTCTTCATACTATCCCTGCACACTATTCAAAAATTTTTGCGGGAAAATTTCTGACGGTGCTAAAAGTATTTCCAACATTGGAAACCAGAGGAGAAGGTGAGAGAGAGAGCATTCACAGTGAAAATTCAGGATAATCCTGGAACTATTTCTTGTCTTGTCAGCAGCAACAACTCCAAAGAAACAACAATGTCCGAACAACTCTTGTTCGGCTATGAAACTACGGTAGCCCCGCCCCTTTCTGACTGCCTATTGGACAGAGCGCGAAGAGTATAGAAATCGAAATATATTGGCCGAGCGCAGTGCCTCGAAAGCACGCGGCCGGAGAAAAAATGACTTGAGCGCCAGCTTGCAAGCATTGGCGGTCAATTGGGGAGCAGAGAGTATAATTTCGGGAAATCCAGAACTCTCGGGATATTAAACAAAAAGTATGAAATTAAGAAGACAAACCTTTAATCAAGGAATTGTGTGCAGGGCTCTGTTAATAATTTTCCATGAAAATGTCTGAAATGAGAGAATTTCTCCAATGTGAAGCTTTTTCTACCACGTGTTTCCTGCTTATGCGCATGAGTGCATGGACAATGAAAAAAAAGAAAGTCGTTCCTCGAAATGAAGTTCATGCAATAATCATGAAAAGAATACGTGCGGCTACGTTTTCAATTGCCTAAAATTTCGTTTCGTTTTTCGTTAAATTCTGAAGCAAAATTGAGCTTCATCATTCTTTTGCCTCTGTTTAATTCCACAAAACCATACATATTTTTCCCCACTTTTTTGCTAGGCAACATTTTTCCGTTAAGTTCTAAAGTCATATTAATTTTTCATATTTTTATTGTCCGTTCAGTTTTCGTTTCGTGCATGCATGAATCTTGTACGAAAACTAAACATGTATGTACGCAATTTTCCCCATATACGACTTTGAAGCCTAGTTTTTGACGGCTTTTTCAAAACTTTCTATCATACGTGCTACATAAATTGTTGATGATGTCCTGGAGCTTATTCTCGATGTATCCTTCACATTTCCACGGTATATGAGGTCATGATCTCCTTTCTGCTAGCGTCTTCATAGTAACAAGCTCAACATTAGTTTTCAATTCGGTTTTTCGCTTTTGCACCTTGAAAATGAGGCACTCATTAATTCCACGGAGGCATTCGCCACTTTACTAGCATAAGTCACAAGCTTTGTTCCAATTCTGGAAGTTGGTACCGTGAGGTTCCTTGGAAATGAGGGTTGGCACGAAAACCCGGGTGGGAAGAAAACCCAGAGTATAGAAAATCGAACAGCAGAGATTTCAGGAATAAAGATGTCAAAAATCATCTAAAAAATATGTAAAGACAAATACAGAAATAAAAAATACAAATAAGATGCTACAAATGTTTCCAACTAGTTTGAAAAACGAAAAACGCGTAATAGTTCCAAAGACGATGATGTAGTGGGAGCACAAATGATCTATGGAATCCAAGAGTGAAACTGTGTGATCATCGGCAGATTAGTGGTCTGTCCTCCACAAATCTACTGCAATTCATAGATTACTATACTTTCCTATCAATACGCTAATCTTTTCGGAACAAGAGTAAGTTACCATGAGCAGTTTATGCTAGCTGCGTGCGTAAGTCGCGCGTCAGACGCGATCACTCGTCTGCAGAGGATTCTGCATGAGTATTGGTCACCGTTGCATGTACCACACCATAACGAGCATATCGTCCGACCTCCGCAGTCGCATACGCATGCGTTTCATCTGCGTGTGGGCTGCGTCAGAGGCGCGTCTCCGGTTATGCTTTATCGCATGGTCGCGCGTGTGACGAAGTTACGCATCTAGTATGAATTGCTGTTTAGATTTTCTGAAAGTTTATTACGCAGGCACCGTGTTGGCTTAGTTTTGATCGTTCAGTTAAATTAAAATTAGTTTTTGATTCAGTTTTTTCGAGTTGGCGCCTTGAAAATGAGGTGCTTGGTAATTTCACGAGAAGTTTGGCATCTTTTCCTAGCATAGATCACAAGTTTTTGTTCTGGAGGATCGTGCAGCGAGGCTCCATGAGACTGCGCATTGATATAGACGCTGTCAAAGGGCAATCACTTTGATAAGATTAAAATTTGAAAATTCACCGGATGTTTAGGTAGCTTCCAGCTTTTTCTTGATGTCTAGCTGCATACCATGTTGGAAATTAGGAAAAATTCTCTCGAAAATTCAACAATTAAGAATTTTTGGGGTTAATAAAGTAGTAAAAAAATACAATGCTGTACGACCCAGACGAACAGCAAAAGGTTGGATGCAAAATGCCAAAACTCGAAATACATCGAGGAACCCGCGTCGCAACCTCGCCCCGTAATTCTCGACCACCCTGTAGATTGATATGTCAAAATAGGAGTTAGAGAAGGTAAAATCGTCTCGTACTTAAAAAGAGAAACCAAAGATTCATCAACTAGGCCAAATCGGCTTGAAGATCGTTCCAACCTTCCTGTGAAATATAAATCAACAAACATTTGAGAATGGGTCCTGAAAGGAAGAAGATGCAAGTGTTCATGCATGCGCAAGAAACTCGCATAAATCCGAAACTCGTCCACGAAGAAAAGAAAACGGTGAGCCGTAGGAAAAAGACCACCCATGATGATTGTGACCTTGGTGGTGGTGTCGAGTAAAAGCATGTGTGCCTGTGTGTGGGGGGTGTCTTTGGGCGAACGCCTGTGCAATGCGCAATAAATGAATCGCGGAGAGTGCAAAAAACAAACGCAGAACGACCTCCCGGAGCCCCTGGACAGCCCTCAACATTTGCATACGATTAGCGAACCAAGTACACCGGCGCGGCGACGCATTGTCCCCTCGCTCTCAGCTCGAGCTTAATCGAAACTTCTTACTGGTCGTGATGCCGTCGGTGACGTTATGGAGTCGCAGTTAATCTGAGAGATTCCCGAGAGTGAACAGGTCAGATCTTCCTGGATGGAATGAGTAGCAGAAAAATACTCGTGGAGGCATAGCTTGGGTCTTGGCAGATTTCCAGAAGCAAAACCTCTTGAAATCCAGCTTTACCCACGAACGAACGAATAGTTTCCGATTTGCTCACCAGTTTTTAGGACCCTGTTCTAAGGAATTCGCACCCTTCTAGGTGTTTCTTTTGGCAATAATTTTGCTTAGAACTTGCTGCCACCATGTATCAGCGATCCTACCCCTTATCCGCTCCGGAGAATCAGAAAGACTTACCCTGAAAAAGTTGAGGGAAGCCACAGATTCCCAAGTCATGAAGAAGCGGACACGAAGCTCTCCTTCCTCTGTGGCCGCATGCCTCACTTAGATTGCCCAGGGTAATCGCATTAACGCTTCCATATTTACCCATTGTTGACACGGGCATCAATGCTTTTACCCTGGGTGTATTCAGTGATGCATTCAAGTCCAGGCTCTGGTTGAGTTTTGGTATCCGTTACCTACAGATACGTCCATGATCCTTATTCAGGATAATCGAGATTGCTCGAGGTAAAAGTGCTAACGCCTGTTTTAACTATGTGAGAATTTCTGAGGTGTTGACGCGTTTACCCAGGGTAACCTCAACGATGCCTGCGGCCTTTATCCTATGAAAAGTAACAAGTGGAGCAGAGTTTGACTGTGGTGGTGCTAAAGAGTCGCCACTGTCCAAACAAGAACAGTAATTTCATCAGGTTTACATTCCAGGTTTCAGTCCTAACATTACCCTATGAGGAGGCGATCCGAATTTCAATAAGGAGCTCAATAAACCCCGTGGGCTCAAGGCTCGCGTCTCCCTACCTGTTTGAACAGGTTAGAACATGAAGTATAAGGGGAGTGAGAACGGTGAGATATGTGGATACGCAGACAAACAGAGTGTCATGACGCAGGTAATGCGGTGCGTGCGAGCCGCGGCGCCTGTGAAAAGGCGTAGACTATTGGAATCGCCTGTAAATACTGAGATAAAGTGCTTCCCCATCACCGTCATCGAGCTGACTTTAACGGTAGCAGCCTTACTCCCACAAAAACTTTTGAACTGATAAGAAAATGATGTTAATAAGGGAGTTTTTTATAGACACGCCCAAGTTTTAGAGAAAAAGAGAGAGAGAGAGAGAGAGAGAGAGAGAGAGAGAGAGAGAGAGAGAGGGAAAGACAGCCAGAAGTATAGGTAGAGAGATGCAAGATGCAAAAAAAACGATAATTCTGAAAGAAGTGGGAAAGAATAGGAGTTGTTAGGGGGAAAAGTAGTAAAATTAAGTAAATTAAAGAGTACAATAAACCTCGAAGAAAGTTCATGTCGTTGTGGAAAATACCGTGAAAAAAGAGACAAAATGTTATGTGCTCGAGTGAATTTCTGGTAACTTCTCCAAGGATGCTTAAGAACACCAAGAATTTATTTTTTAAGAAGCATCTCTATCTTTCCAGAGCATCACCGTCTTCTCAAAACTTCATCAGAAACTACGGAGAAAATTATTGAAAATTTCCCCACATACGGATCGTTTCTGACTTACCCTCCTGGTGCTATACCTCTAAAGAGCACTTTTACTTACTCGTTATAAGTAATCCGTTCAACTTCAACTCGTAATTTGCAATACACGTGCGTGCGCGTGAGCGTCCTTGGTTGTTAGCCGCACAGGTGCGCGGCGCGCGCGTTTTTTCCGCGCGTTTTTGCGTCGGTTCAGATTACGAAAGGTGATAAAAGTGTCCGAATATGTTTGTGAAACATGAATTTGGCAAGGCCGATATATGCATTTGCATCGGCCCCGGTGCTCGTAAACATTCGTCCTTTGCCTTCTCCACCAACAAAGTGCTGGGAATCGGCCGAATCCCTAGCAATGCCTTCGTTGAGGTGAATTACCTAATTGAGTGAAAAACTGGGCGGAAGTAGTCTCGGCGGCTTCTCGTTATTCGAAATGGAACAGTGGTATTTTCTGGAATCTTTGCTTGTTTCTGAAACGCATCAATAATAAAATATAAATACTGTAACTTTAAAAGGGTAAAAAGTTACCCATGGAGATCATCGCCACCTTACCGCCTTACTATTAACCTTACTCGATGCCGTCAGTGCTTAAACGTTTAGTTCTGAGGTTTCAAAGGCAAGTCATGTAAAGTGCATGCACCCGTTCGACGCGCGTGCGTGTACATTTAGGAATTAGCCCAATCGCAACTCTAACGCAGCTCGGACGCAGGTGAGACGCACGTGTTAGCGGAATCGCGGCTGATTGCACGAGCACCTCGATATCGTTTTTCAGGGCGTACATGCCGTGTCTACCGGTTTTCATGGAAATTTCTACGCAAACGGATGCGTGAGCAGACGCACGACTGACGCACGCACCTACTGTAATTTAAAGGCAAGGTCCGGACAAAATCTTGCCCCTCCAGGTTTTTTGTTCCTTGGAGTCCAAGCCACACCTGTAGCATGTATTTCAAATTTGAGAGCTCGACGTGAGCTCTATGGCAAGATATGGGATCAAACGTTTGAGGATTACGGTAGCCGTAGGAAAACATGCTCCAGTTCACAAAGGGTGCTCGCGTACACAATGGACAAAGATGGATGATGCGAATGGATACAGACACTTAACGAACTCTTCCTGTGACCATTCTCATCAAACCGACTATACAGTCCTTTGAAAATGAATTTTTTCTACGACGCCACAATAGACAACATGTGTGCGCGCCGCATAACGTTATTTGAAAGCACGGCCGCTGCAAACGTGCAAGCGCCATACCAAAACTGATCGATGGAAACCGTTTGTTCTGGGACTTTTTCAGGGTTTTTTCGATTGTTTCTGTCCAAGACGTCGCCGTGGGCGACGAATTCGGTGAAAATCCAGGAGACGAAATTTTGCCCGGACCTTGCCTTTAAGGCAATTTGTATTAATCGGACGTACGCATTCATTTGCAGAGGATTTTCCAAGAAGAATGGTCAACGCGGCATCCACATCCTCAATGAAAAGAACGCGTGGCCGCTGCGAGTCCGTGAACGCGTGCGTGCGACTGAGTTGCGTCAGCGATGCGACCAGCCCTATCGTTCATCATATAGAAGCACGCGCGTCAATCGCACGCATCTACTATAAACTTCCCTTTTGCCTCCCATTCGTCTTTCTCATATTCTTGAGGAGGATCACATCAGGAGCTTTTTCTTTGTTTTCAATGGTCTGTAGTCGAATGGATTGCATAAATAAATAAGTAAGTAAATAAATAGATAAATAAATAAATAAATAAATAAATAAATAAAGACCATTTATAACGCAATAATGGTTGGGCAACCGTGCGGACAATTTGCTTTTCTCTCATTCCTCTTCAAGTCCTGCACACTCTCCCGCGTACTTTTTCGCTCTGCTCTCTTCCCAACTATCGTCCCTGACGAAACGTACTATAAATTAATAAATAAATAATAAATGATGAGTAGATAAGGAGTTGCATGTTGTATCCTATGATAAAAGCCAAGACTAAGTACTAGTCCATAGCCAGTCACCATTCCACTCTGGCTCAACCAACGACATTGTCAATTTGTCAACCTATACACCTGTCTGATTTATCCCGAGCCGTTTGAGGAGAAAAGTCGAATCGGAAATGAGGCCTAAGGCAAAGAGGCCCGTTTCCTTCGTCTTCCCATTCAATTATAATCCAATCGTGAAATCTTAATGTCAGTGCTACGACGACGGATGAAATGCGCTGTGTGTATGTGTATCGCAAACATGACTGATGTTCGTTGAATTGCCCAGAGAAAATCTATGGGACAAAAACGTAGCTCCAGGAATGGGGCGTCGGATGCTCGCGAATAGAGTCGGGGAGCTAAGCTGGGGACTGCATTGTGGCTGGGTGCAGCTAGAGTTATTACCAAAAATGTACACTATGACGCGCATCTCAGATGCCAGTTCGAATTTCCCGTTTGAAATAATTTGAACAATCAGGTGCCCACGGAAGAAACGGCAATAATGGCCTTGAAGGGAAGACAAAAAAGTATGTGTGATTCTTTCTCCCTTGATTTTTGGAGGAATTCACCGCATGTACTGGGATCCCATCTTCCCTTCCTTTCAAAAATTTCAGAAAATTTTTAAGAAAAGGGCGTGAATGAGCTATTTTTTTTTCAGTTTTTTGTGAACCACAACATCAAAATCACTCTGGATTTCACTCGCAGAGTATTTTTGGAGAGAAGACACCTTGCTGTTCCCAACTCAAGTTGAATAGCGCAAAGGTGACGCATCTATAAAGCTTAGAATCTGCTCTGTGCCATGTGCGCCTCCTGGAATGCTGCACGACCGAAATCCTGTGCTCAGGACGAACTCTTCTATAACGCCAATCCAGTTCTGATGGATACCCGTACTCAACTATGTTTTAAAGCTAATCAAGTGCTATATCACACATAGGTTTGGACTCGTGGCATTGAGCTGAGGTAAAGCTTCGAGAGGTTTTATACCAGAAACACCAGCGCGCCACGAGGTGCTCGCTACTCTCTCAACTTTGAGTTGTTACAAAAGCAAATGGAGATGTATCCTTGATCTGATAAGTCTTTAAATTGCTATTGAGTTGGCTCAGTACCGCCATGGAGGTCATGCCATTACGTTGAATCCAGCGGCTGTGGCACTACTAAATATGGTGTGCAAGAACTTATGGTGCACCCTATAGCCACCGAAAAACGAAATTCAGAAGTACATAGATCCATAAGTGAGAGCAAGGGTAAATTCACCGACATCTGTGCTACGGGTAAAATTCTAGGGTGTTAACACGTTTACCCCGGGTGATCTCAGTGATACATGTGGCCTCCGGCAACCATAGGCATGTTCACCCATACGTGACCTTCTTTATACCCAACTGATGTACGCTGTTATGAGATTACCCATCCTTCCTACAATGCATTCGTGCACAGGAAGCTAAGCGGAGTCTTCGTGCCGATCTCCGAGTCATATTCCAGCCGCCTTGGAATGCTATGGGAAATCCTCCGGATGTATACAGGGTGGCTGTTAAGTATGGATCGCTCGATTTTGTAACCTCCTTCTCCAAAGAAGTAAGATATTGCAATAGCGTATTGACTACCTGTTTCGCACAAGCATTGGCCATCAACAAGGGAAGGTGGTGCTCAAAGGTGTCTGCTTCTGCCTCTGTACAGACCCTCAGTCGGCCGTCAAGTAAGACCTCAGTTGGCCGCGAGAGGTTGACGTCGATCTTGCTCTACTTTCTGTAAAAGTTGCCTTGAGGAAGTTCAAGCTTTACTGGCTAGTAGCAGACATCTTGGCCTCTACGAAGCTCCAAACAAAGTAGCACAGCGGGTTGAGATCAGGGAGTAGGAGAACCATATATCTTAGCCTCGCCAATTGGGAAAGTAAGGGTCACATTAAGCAGAAGTGGATTTTGTGGCCTGATGAAGGGCAGACTTCTGCTACGAGTAATCCACTTTGTGCAGCTGCGGCTCTCGATTCGTGGAAAAAGCACACATCGTAACATGGCTTTCTGATAAGAACCGGCGTCAATTTTTGGCAATTTTGTCACGAAAAAACAAGAAGAAGGCCTCCCAGAAGTCAATTTATCCCACACCATAGCAGAATACGGAAACAGGGTTCGCTCGCTCACCACCGATTTCTTAAATGTATTGTGATACAATGACAGTAGTCGGGCTGGCTCCCACAGAATTTACGCGGCCCTAACAGTGAAAAGTTTTTCGTCTGTATAAACGAGGTTGAGGAGGCGGCCACGAAGATTTCTTTTGAAAACTTTTCTGCCTAATCCAAACGGTCCCTGCTCGCCGAATCTGTCAATTGCTGTTTCGAAACGGTTAGTAGCTGCGTAGCCTCAGGCCAAGTTTCGCGATTTTCTGAACAGTGAATATGGAGATATTTGAGTTGGAAGCTGTGCGATTCAATCTGATCGAATTTTTACATTGATACTTTTATCGATGTTGCCACGTCAAAGTGATGTGCGAGTGGACCAAGGTCTCCCTGGTTTCTAGAGTGGAGCAGTATGGCCTGTCTCTTTTTGCTGCCCCACAATATTGCCAATTTGTTAATGCAGAGAAATCAAGGCATTTAGCGAATTCAGTAACATGGAGCGTGCACCCGATGAGGGCCACCGATGGCAGTAGATGAAGAAATCTCTTCATAACTTCTGAAGGGGACCTAGCAGGGGAACCAATATTCTCAAGCCATTTAAGGAAGCCACTCCCTATCGTATTATCACAAGAGATAGGTGGCACCTGCTTCCCTGCTCCCTTTCCAGTTTTTGAAAAAAGCGATCCATACTTAACAGCCACCCTGTATAAAGCTCTGAACGAGTAGAACTTTCAGTTTCCGCGAAAAATAGTGAAAAACGGCCTCATCTCTATTAGGAATATAATCCTAAGTAGTTTAACGAAGAAGATTATGTCAAACATTGGACTGCTCACACGGGTTTTCTGTTGTATTTCACTCACTGTGAACTTTGAGGTGTCCTTAAAACGAGTTTCTGCTGAAAACTATTTAATTATTAGTAATCAGTGAACAGCAGGCGAGGAATAGGAGAGGGACGAGGGAATGAACGTAAGAAAAAGGGGGATCACCGACGATTTGACGAACCGAACCGCCGAGATCACAAAGACGAAGTTAAAAGTAAATTAAATTTCAGAATTAAATTCCAACAAAAATATTGCAAAATACAGTTGAAATAAAAATCTTCACAAGCTTTAAAATCAAATATTCAAATTCGAGTACGCCTACAGTGCTGGCAGATCATTTTTGCACCGCAGAATACCGCTCATCCACTCTGCCGCACCGCATCACCCACGCAGCGCGGTAGACCTGCTGGGCTGAGTGGCTGTCGGGCGTTGCTGCTACTGATATTTTGCTTACGGTTTCCACTGTTTCTCTTCAAGTCTTTGTTTTCATTCCTAAATGATTGGGTTAGATCAATGACGGCAACGCACGACAATCGCACGGTCAAGCTGGTTCACCGCGCCGCGTAGTTGGTGCGGCGTGGCAGGCCGTATGGGCGATACTCCGTGGTGCAAAAGTGATTGACCGGCACTCTAACACACTATTCAGTTCTCAACATATTTTTACGGCGGAAAACTGGAATTTACATCAGGAGAAGAAGTCACGGTTCAGTTCCTAGGATAAGAAAATCCATGGATTTAGGCCCTGTTGCTATTACTCCACTTATCTGTGCTCATTGTCAATTCCTTAATGACTTGTGCCACCTTTTCATTCTTACTGAATCTCGTGCTGACAGAAACGAACGCGAGCAGGAATGCTCATTTTGTGAGATACTGTATGTCGAGTCCTCTGTGATGCACCACACATTTAAATTCACGGCTAAGGCACAGTACTCCCTTGCTTACTCATTTCGCAAGCGTTTCTTGTTCATGAGTCATTCCGTTTCCCTGTCATTGTAGTATCCATTCCTAGAAGTGTCTAAATACTGGCTGTAGCGTCTGTTTGCTGCTTCTAATTTTATTTATTTCAGCTACCATGGCTCATTGGTTTCATCGGAACCCTATGAAGCCTACTGAATATGTAAAGTTCGAGTTGAAGAAAATGCTTACGTCGGAGGCTTCTGGTAAAATTTGTAGGTTAGTGATTTTCATATTTTTCTGGCTGAATATGTAGTGATTTACTGATCGTGTTTATCTGCTTCCTTTGTTTTGTTTTCCTTTGTTTTCCTTTTCATGGTTTGCGATGTTTACAGCGAGCTTCGACTACGTCGTGAGAAACTTCTCGAGCTGTTCAGAAATGCTGGAAATGATTTAGCTGAAGTTGACAAGGAGTTCAACGACTACCTTCGTCTTTTCGCTGGATTTCTTGTTGATATTGGTGCCGCTGCTGGTGGTGAGTATTGATTCTGCTTTTCCGTATATACAAACATCTTCATCTTGTCGAGTTGAACCCTTCCCAGCTCTAGAATTGTTTCTTTTTCTTGCGGAGTTAACTGACGTACGTAATATACGGGCCAGCGCCATTGCACATAGTTGCTCCCGCTAGGCACGCTGTATAATTGCACTGTCAAAATTCTACGCGCGCTATATAACTGTGGTGTCAAAATTATGCCTTTAAAAATTGTGCCTTCGAAAAAAAAAATAAAAATTTGACTTTCGTAGTGCAGTGCGGAGTTGAGTAAGGTTTGTTTTTTTAGGAGGTGATCCATCAAAAGCCGATAGTAAACTAATTCCTGTAGTGCGGTTCCAATGGGGACATTCTATGCTTGGAACAGCAGCAACGTGAGTTTTTTCTTATCACCGTAATTTTCCTTTTTTTTCTTTCCGAAAGGGTAAAACTTATTGACTCACAGAAATATATTGTGTTGGGTGTTTATATGGATTTTTCTCACATATCCTCATTTTTTCTTAGTCATACGTTTTTGAAAAGCGTGTCTTGTTTGGTTGTCAGCACAATGGATGCAATTACATACTTATCCAAAATGTTACACCTTTCAGGGAATTGTCAGATTCATGGTTCGAGGCGCTGAATTTGATCGAGTGCATGGCTATGTGGTTATCAAAACACGCCGCATGGGTTGCTGGTAAAGATGAGGTCAGGACAACTGAGCATTATTCGTTGTCAAAAAAAAAAATGCCCACTTAAGAAAGGTTTTCTAAAGTGGGTGACGTAACTCAATCCACAATGAATGCTTCAGGTGAAAGAATACGAAGCAAAGGAATGCCTGTCTTGCTTGCGGCGTGCTGCAGGAATGTTTGCTTTCGTTGGTGCTAACCTACGTAGGTCTATTTATCGTCTATGTTCAAGTATGATTTTCCTTTGGTGTTTTCGTAGCTCGACTGGTAGTTGAAGAAGAGGTCAGCCCTACCTGATTGATATTCCCGCTATGCCCAAGCAAAGCTGATTTTTTCTTTTAATTTCAAAAACTTGTTCGATCCAGTTTTATGATAAAGAAGTTTCTTTTCGGGTCGCATACTTTCAGTCATGTGCGTTTAAGAAAATGTCATTTCTAGGCAGACTCAGTGGAACAGGAGACTTCGAGGGCGCTGACTTCGATTCCAAGGTTGTTCGCGCTTACGAAATGCAGGTTCGATAACTTTTCTTTGCATTTTTTCCTAATGGCATTCATTGGTTAATTCTATAGTGAAAAAAACTGAAGGTTTCTTTGAACAAGCTACAAGTTGGATTTATGCCAGTAGTTTCTTCAATTTCTGATTGCCTTACTAAGCCTATGGAAGTGTGACAGATAATGGTCTAAAAACACAGTTCATTCTTTTTCATGGTTCTGCTCATTTCGATTTTTTTTCTTTTTCTAGGCAATCGCCGAGTCGCAAGAGGTCGTCGTTGCTCGTGCCATTGAAATGAAGCATAATCCAATGCTCATTTCATCACTTGCTGCGCATACTGCAAGCCTGTTTGCGAAAGCAGGTGAGTTGCTAACATAAGAAGGAGGTGCGGGAATAAACCAGGCGGTCAAAGGGATAATTTTCAGTGTTCCTATGATCAATAGTAGTTTTTCCCATCTGTGTGAGTCATGGTGACTTTTGAGTACCTTGGTGAATCATGGGTTTGTACCCGTTGCTAGCCAGTAATACAGCCGTAATGGATGACTTTTCGAATGAAAAAAGAGAAAGTTAAGGCGTCTAATTTAAGGAGAACAGCTTACGTCGTTCAAAGAAGAAATATTCGGGAGATGGAGACGTTATCTTCAACTAAAACAACATTTCTATCTTGCATATGGCTACGCCTTCCTCGGTGAAGCATTTTTGAAAGAGGACAAATGTGGTGAAGCTGTTAGGTGAGTTACATTTGCAGAAGTTAGAATTACTCTTTTGTTGGTGTAATCTTACCTATACGTCTTCTAGGGCTTGCAAGGAAGGAGTCGCAGAGTTTGAAATTGCGAAAGATTTTGCGTCAAAATACAGTACTGCACCAGGACCAGGTGAGTCTTTTGTTGAAATTGATTATTTTTTTAATGTTATTATCTTTCATTCCAGGTACACGGATTAAGCCTGAGGAACATCTTTTCTTCCGAAGAATCAAGCCACTACTTTTACGCCACTTGGAAAAAGCTGAGCGAGAGAATGGCTTTATTTACCATCAACCGGTGAGTTATTCGCTGACGGGTTTTGCATTTGCTCAGATTTGGACTGTCTGTTTGCTTCCCCAATCCTCTCCAGAAGTCTTACACAGCACTTAGCTTTCTTCTCACTCTCAGATCTCATCCCTGAAAAGTTTTGGGCTTGAAAAATGCGTTTTTTTAGCACGTTTCATTTTATTTTTGAGCTCAGAGTTTTCGCAGTTTTTGAATTTTCTTTCCACTCTGCTACCTATGGTGCTCATGGAATTTCGCCAACTTTCGGGAAAAACCGCTTTTTGCATTCCTAATCGCCTTTATCCAGTAAGAGTTTATCCAGAAGAACTCGTAGTATACTGTGCATATTTGCGATCAGACGCAAGTGTGGTGGTGAGGAAAATTCTAAGCCCCTCATGGCCTCCATCACCCCGCTTACACCCCATATATAATAATATGCTAAGTGTGTGCGAGTAGCGCTTACGTCTAATTTTTCATCTATTTTTCGACAGTACTTTCAAGGTTTATATTTTTGTTACTAACCTCTTTTGTTGGTCGGTTCTCTCATCTATGTACTGAAGAGCCTCAAGAGGACCGACCAATAGAAAATGGTTCATCGAGGCAGAAGCGAGACGAACCATTTGTATCGTCCTCTTTTCTATTCGCTAACTTTCTTACATTTTATTATCTACCTCTGAGCTGCACTACGGATGCGCCTGGGCCCATTTTTCATCCAAAGACCAAATGGTTGCGACTGCATACATGCGGAATAATTTCCTATTCTGGAATATGAGAAAAGTGAGGGAGACACTGCGTTTTTATGGTGAGATAAGGCATCCATCGCACTGCTTCAGAAATGTAGTGATAATGAATTGATTCAACCTTACTGCATTACTTACAACTTTGCACGCATTTCCCAATGTTAGTGCAACTTACCTACCTCGACCACTTCTGAGAAATTTTTAATCACCACAGTCTCTTTTCGCTTGTTGTACTCGATTCCTTCTTATCGCATCATTTTTCTACGCATTCAGTTCTTGGTTTTAGCTATCACGCAACGCTTTTTTTGTTTATCGTTTGATTCCAGGACCTTCTATTGTGACAAGGGGTAAAATTTACTGCAGTAATTGATTTCTGTTTTTTCCACCATCTTACGTGATATTGTTCCATTTTGATATAAATCTCCACCGGAGATATTTGGCGTATCAGCATCGATGGTAGTTCCCCTACACGCCCTTTCTCTTCGTCACTTTTTCAGCTGATTAATGACCTATTTTCGAAACGTCGACTTTACTGAAATGATTTATCCCTGCTAGCATTGCGATAATGTATTGTAGGCGCACTATAAGAACAACCTGGCCTCTTTTTAGGTGCCTGACGAGTGCCCGCAACTGGATTCTGATCCAAACTACGGGGTCGCTAAGCCCGAGCCCTTCGAGTATCCCACGCCTGCGGAGGTGAGCTCGCTACTAGTTTTTGCCGCATTTTCGTCGAAACATAACGACCTCTCGGTGGGATGACTCACAGTGGTCGAGATTGCGATCAAAGTGACGCTATCGTAGTGTCACAGGCTCAAAAACACCGTGGAGAGGAGACCAGGGAACATCCTCTTTTTTCAGATCTGGACACCGGCCGTGTATGCTTCATTCAAACTTGGAAAAGCTTCAATGCCAGATTTTTCCAAGATCAAGAAAGGGAAAAAGGAGATGAAACTTGTTAACGAGGAAAAGATCTACCAAACAGAAAAGGATCCAAATAACTTCAGCGGTTGTGTAATTTCATGATTTTGTAAGAAGTGCAAATGACTTATATTGTTTAATCCACGATTTTCGAATGTACACATGTAGAGATGGACGGCCGAGATATTTGCTTACATTCTTTTTCACTTTCAGAAAAAGCAGGGAATGTGCTTGGATACTCACGCAGACATTCCTTTTGCAAGTTTTTGAGCATTTGCCGTAGAAGAACAGTGAAAAAAGGATGACCTCGTACATTTCTTCGTAATGAAAAAGTTGTGAGGAAACCAAGCAACTTCTTTGCTACGCTTGCTTGCCACCTCTTTCCTCGTAACTTAAGATTTTTGTGATATCGCTGTATATAATGAGATTCCCGGTGTACATTCCTATATAGAGTAAAGACATCTAGTCGATTCTGTTGGTATAATTGTTGTCTTCCAGAGTATTGCTTTTCAGGAGTAAGAATTGATCTGCAGCACTGGTTTGGGAATCGGGTTTGGGAGTTGGGAGTATATTGTCCTTTATTAAAATCTGCAATTTTTATGGGAAAGAAGGAAAACACAACATTTCTCAGAGTTATTTCGTCTTTATCTTCACTCTCGAATGCCATTTCCCTTGGTTTTGTCCATGTATAGCAACGACTTCCGTAAAGGAATCATATCCATCAAAAGAATCAACATTTGCCCTAATTTCCTCCCGCTATTAGTGGCAATTTGCGAGGAAATGTCCCCAGCTTCCTTGATTGGATAAACTAGATCGATGACGAGATGAGAGAACAGGTTGCCGGGGTGTACTCGACCAACGTGAACTACTTTCGAGACAGTTCGCCTGCAGACTTTGTTACTGGCTGTAAGCAGGGGAAACTTCAGAATTCTAATCCTGTTTCATTATCTGGGAAAGAGCGACTCAGCATGGATTTTCTCATGGAAGACGACCATCGTTCTGCCCTTTGAGGCTATTAATCAAATGAGATTTGGTCGAGTCACTGGAAGGGCTGGATATGTTCGATTCTTCAGTTCGTTTCTATTTCATGTCTGTGAATTTCGTAGCTTCCACATCCGTTAGCCATTCTTTTCACACGAAATTTTACATTCCACGAAATGATTTCTGCAGCAGTTTCTCACCGCAGCGAAATCCGCCCTCTCTTGAGATCTAACTCCAAATAGCGCTACTCCGTAAGCCTCTTGTCCTAGATATTCATTATTTTTAGAACTTTCCTCGATTTCATATACGTATTTTATCTCCACCTCATTTTTTATCAAATACGCTAACTTCTATCTCTTCACTTTTCTTTTCCTTCTCTAACTCACTTAGCAAATCTTTTAGCTTCTTTTCCTCTGGTTATGAGAAAAGACCAACGGCGTTAATTTTCCAATTTGGAACTGATTTTTCTTCCTTTTATATTGAATTCACAAGAGCCTGAATATATTTTATGCATTTGAGGGCAAATTGAGAGGTTGAAATTTCCACAGGGATCAGATGAAATTCGTACGTTTGGCCCATTTCCGGGAAGGGTTTTCTCTTGCCCAAGGTTTAGTGCAAATCTTTTATTATATCTCATTGAACAGTGACAGAGCTGTCCTCACAATGGTAGGTGAACTCCCATGAATTCGGCCCACGAAATTCAAATGCTGAGAAAACAGGGCCTTCAACCTCTTCTTATTATTCCTGAAGAGTTGTACTTTTCCTACCTCTCCAGAAATCCGGAATCTCTACCTCTTTGAAATCGAACTTTTGAGTTCGAAAATATTTATTGCATTGTTCGGTCCTAAGTATAAAGTGTGCTCTTACAATGTTACACTTTTTGAATCCTGTTTCTATCAAATGTCTTTCTAGCGGGACAAGTGCCATCAATTTTTTCCCTTGGAAATCACTAATGTTTTTACCTGAAAAATTTCCCAAAAAAAAGATCGTACGCAAGGATGTAATTTCCAGCATATTTGCACGTGTATTTATATATTTGGCATTGACGCTCGATATCTTGAGGTGTTTTCTATTTCACGGATCCACTCGGATTAGTACACCTTGCCTTTTCACAAACGCTGAGCAGTAGTTTCTTTTTATTTTTAACCTTTTTTATGGTTATTTTCGGCTTTAGAAAAAAAAACATGAGGTCAATTCAAGTTTCTTAATAGTTCTGCAATAAAAATGAAGGCTCAAAGCGTCTTTTACTATCGAATATTCGATTTTACAGATCTTATTTGAAATCGCAGATTTATTCGAGTTCTCATTCTATCACTTTACCTCTTCACAAGTACATCTACATAGTATTCAGGTAGTAATACATACTATAGACAATATGTTATACGCCTTCGTAAATATCCACAAGAGTATCGATTTCTACCTTTTCCCTTCTGCTACTTCTTTTTGTCTTCATCAAACTGTAAATGTCAGAAACTGGAAAATGTTCTTGTAGACTTTTTTACCGCCCCATTCATTTCACAGGATTTCGCAATTTTTTTCTGTATCTTACATTTTGTTTTCTACCTAAAACCCTATGCGATTCTCACTATCCAGTTTCTCTGAATACTTGTTCCCCCATATCAACATAAAGATAACATCCCTTTCTTATTCACGAGCATTTGGAGAATTTGGAACGCTCCAATGACATATGTACGTGATGTGTATACGAACCCATTGAGTTTTTACTGGTATCCGAAGAACTCGCACAGTTATCCTCATCAAAACCACAAGTACACGCTGTCGGGCAGTTACCGATGTTCTCCGGTGTCGAATTCCATCCACGACTCGGCCTTGCTACGGAAAATGGGGTCTCGCAGTTAGGGGTGGTGGGTAGCTGGGGCTGGCGCTCGTTCGCTAAGCGTTTCGTCGGCCGCGATATGTGTCTTGTCTCCTCCACCACCTCTCAGATCACTATCTTACACGGTTTTCTGTGCCCTACAAAACCACCGATACCCAGCTATCCTTTAGTTCGCACGTCGTCTCGGCCATGGAACATTCCACCTGTCTTATGTTTTCTTCGTTGATACTCATAGTCTTTGTCATTTTTATCTTCATCATATGATTTGTCACTCATTCTGCACCGAAAAAACTGTTTAATTTAATTAAAATTTTAAGAATCGCTTCAAAGAACTCATAATTGAGCACATTCCACAACCCCAACATTCTCGGGTGGAGGGAGACAATGGTGGTGGGAAATTGTTTTGTTGCTGCGTAGCGTCCTTAGGAGAGCTTTTTGCAGACACTTTCATCGAATCGATACTTCAGAAAAAAATTATATTCGAGCACCTCACAATAACAAAAGTGATTCAGAGCTCAAAACTCACATTGAACTACCTTTCATTCTTCCGACTCAGCCACTCCTTCCAAATATGTGAAGTAGATCGCTGCCTGGGAGACTTGGGGTTGGAAATACTTCCAGTGGCCATCAGCTTTCAACCGACCACACATCACTCATTTGCCTGTAATGTCTTTCTTTCCTCATTCCTACTGTTTTCAAAGGTTGGCTGACCAAGGAAACACTAGGAAAGCTGTTTTGATATTGTACATACTACACTTTGGACCGAATGAAAATCGATTAGATTTGCTTCTCTTATACCAATTTAAGAAACGATTCAAACATCTAGGTACTCGAGAATGAGAAAGCCCTAGTGCTTTTCTTCTCTTTCGTGCAGCATTGTATTGGTCTCCCATGTTGGGACATTCGAATTTTCTATTTGTTCGAAATCGAACATTTTTGCTTTCGAATATAGGATATTTCGAATAAATGGAAAATTCTAGTGATCTAAGATTAGAGACCGCAGTGCAGTACGAAAGAGAAGAAGAGCTTTGGAGCTTTCTCATTCCCGAATATCTGGAGGTTTAAGTTGTTTTCTGAATTGTTATTAAAGTTACAAAATTATTCGATTTTTATTCGGTCCAAAGTATAGCACATAAATATGTACATGTTCTCGTACAGTTTTCTTCATGAAAAATAGTATTGTTAGGTTTTATCCACTAAAAAGTAGATCAATAGCTTATCAGATAAAAAAATTAGTAGTGGAGAATTCATAGTGTATGTTTCTACCCCTCATATGGACTACATTTTTTATTTTAATAAGATTCTTCTTACACTCCTCATTACATGTGCTTAAGTATTCTGGAATTTGCTCAGAAAAGTATGCCCAAATAGCTTTTCTCAATTTTTTTTAGAAAATCTGTGTAAATTTTGCTGCCTTTCGAGTGCCATTTAATAATAGTTGAGTCCCGTTTTCTTTAGCAAAAAGTGGAGATTTCGCGCTCACCCACTTGAGAGAGATTTTAGCGGAAACGAAATGTTACATAGCGGTTAAAGGACACCGAGACTCATGCATGATATATTCGGTGTCGGGCTTGCTTTTGATTTAGCAGAAATTTGCTGGTTCCCGAGCTGCTCACCGATTAACAAGGCCATGCTCGCATGGTTTAGTTGCTGGAGCAGTCAATTACCAACCCGATGATCGCGGGTTTTACTGCCAATGTTTGATTTTGGCTGTGCATACCACATTGCGTAGTTACCCGGCATAAAATCGGAAATAAAACGGAAGGAAAGGCCCAATGTTCCAAAGCACCAGATGACTGTGCGAGATTCTATGGCTAGTTCCTTTCCGTTGAATATCCAGAGTTGAAGAACTCGCCGGGTTTCTTGAGTTTACTACATAATACGTACGTCCCACACGGTTTCCTAGCCTTGTCCTGGAAGGAAAATTTAAGAAAATCTTGAACAGTCCAGTAACTCAGCTCCTAGGTAGGGCAGAAATAACATCCTCCTCTGAAGCACCCGCCCTATCTATGAAACATGCAAACCCTATCCAAGCATAGAAGATCCAACCTGCATCTGTCTATGCCAATCCTAGCGCCCACCGAATATCGATATGAAATGATTGTCAGGACCCGTAATATCGACCCACTACTGATGTGTGAAGATAAGGCTGTTAGGTGAATATGCCCAGGGAAATAAGTAAAATTGTTAAGAGAAAAAAGGAATTTCCTCAGAAGATGTGTTTGCACGCTTTGTTCATGAACCACACACAGGAATATATGCTGGATTTAGATCCTCCCTGGAGAATATAAAGCAATCGACCAGCTTCTTTCGAATATCAGAACCACGATATTGTACTTCGTACGTAAAAAAAACAGAAAGTGGTCACGGGTATAGTTATCATGAGATGTCCATACTTTTGGCAGCAACCCC
>JARK01001354.1:720975-733988 GCA_000688135.1 Ancylostoma ceylanicum | reverse complement strand
CCCATCGTCTTAACTTTCCTCATCAATCCGATCACTTTCGAGAACGTGACTGTGGATCGAGGAACATGCATCAAATGAACTTCGTCGAGTTCACTTATCAAATTGACACAGATTCGCCGATTAGGAGACGTTAGCAGCGAAAATTCTCGCGTGGACACATCATCATTTTTTGATAGATCTCACTGCAAAACTTCCGCGATTTTCCATGAACATTTTGAAAAATTAATTTTTTTTTCACGATTTCCTCGGGTCATTGTTCCAACTACAAGGGCTACTTCCATTAAGGAAGGCTACGTTGTGGTGCACTCTTTGACCGATTTCTAAACTTTGAATTTTTTATGCACTTTACAACAGCGCTGTCCTTCTTTAGTGTTAATCCAACATCACGCTAATTTTCTCAACTTCACTACATGTCCACTTTGAGGGGTTTTTTTCCTTCAAGGCCACTGAATTTGCGCGGGAAGAAGAGTTTCATTCGTCTAACTCCTTACAGTGTTCCTATAGATATATGTTTTTACTTTCTCATTCTGTTGTGTCCTTACGCCTTTCTTTTTTTTTGTTTTTGCTTGCGTCTTTTCCCTGTCCTATGCGGAAATAATCCAGGAAAACACATCAATTCCATCCTCTTTTTACCTATTTTCTTTCATTGTTGATGTCGAACTCTGTTGATTACTTCGCTTGTAAGCTAAAATGATTTCAGTATGCGCGAAACAGGAGATTACAAAACTGTTAAAGAAACACAGAAGGTAAATTTACCCCTTATATTTCTCTGGATGGTTATTGTAAAGTCGGCTGACCTAGGAATACGAGGATCCCGACTATTTCTACGGTGAAATCAGCACCTGTGAAGTGGACAGCCATTCGAGCCGACCGGACAGCTCGAAGCGAATTGTGAGTTAGTCGGTGTGGAAAAAAATGAACAAATCGATAAATCAATACCGTCATCCAAAATGGCTGTTATATTCGTGTTGAACGCATTAAAGAACCCTATTAGACAAGTCCCCGGTCAAAAATGGCGAAAAAAAAACAGTAAAATCGATATGACCGATAAGCCAATCGATGATTCCATGTGAAAAGTAACCTATAACCTCAGCCTGCTCCTATAGGGTCAACATTCAGGATTTGATCCGGATCGGTTCGTTCTTCGCGATTTTTATTCGGGACATACATTATACACACATACTTACACACGAATTTTCCCTTTTACATATACGGAAGATTTTCTTATAGATTTCATTTTTTTGTATTTAATTTTTTATCTCATCCATTTTTTCGCTGATTGTTTTTCTGGAAAATTTGCCAACACATTGCTTATGTGAGAGGGTATCCAATTTCTAGTGGAAATTTAAATCCATGCCCCTCTTATCCACGAAATTAAACTCATTCCATGGGGTTACATTGCACTATTATTAGAATCCAGTGTCTGTTAAACAAAGTTGTTGATGGTTCCTGTGTTATTCTCTCGTTCTATGGCGAGACATCCGAATGGCTCAATTGGTAGAGCGTCTGACTGTCAGTGGGCACTCGCTGGTTTGAGTCCGGTGAAGATCCAAAGTTCAAGGGGTAGGCCCGTAGTGTTCGGGTTCACTACTTAATACGTTCCCAGCGATCTTCATTAGCTTGACAAGGATAAGGGTATCCTGGTTGGAGCCCCTTCAATTGCAGTCGAACTGCACAAATTTTCTTCTGGAAATGTTTGAAATACCTATTAGATTAATAAATATTTGTTAAATTATCAAGGAACCTTAGTATGCATGTCCCCGGTCAAAAATAGCAGGAAAAACTAGTAAAGTGATATGATCGATAGGTCAATCGATAATTTCGGGCGGAAAATAGCCCACAGTCTCCATCGGCTCCTGCAGGGTCAACATTCAGGAGTTAATCCGGTTCGGAACATGTACACATACACACATACTTACATACAGATTTTCCTTTTTATATACACAGAAGACTTTTTCACAGATTTCATTTTTTTTTTTTTGTTAGGACATTTCGATCCCGGTTAAAATGAGGAAATTCGATGGAACCAATCGATAAATATTACTACAAAATATTAATAGAAAATACTCTCAAATGCGAACAGCAATATAAAATCTATGGAATTTTTGAAATATTGATTTTTATGCTTTGTAAATGAAAGTACGTGCTGCGCACTACCTTCTGCGCATTCGCATATTTCGGTCTCCGGGGGAAAACGCATGAAAAATCGATAACCAATACGTCGATAACAGTCCTCTAAAATAGTTGCCGGACTCCCGCGAGCATGCTTTCACCATTTCCAGATCCAAATTCGCGTGAAAACAGCAAAATCAATAAATCAATAACTACATCGCACGAAGCGGCAGTCAGATTCGTGATCAGCGTGGTGGGATGCTCACAATCAGTAGGCGGATTTAGATATGGGTTGGAGCTAAAATGAGAAAAATTGATAGGATCGATCAATAAATCGATATCCGAATTGACAATATCCAAGGAGAAGTAACATAGGTACTGCGCCGGATTTCTATGATGTCCCATTTTTCGCGGCTCTTTCCTTCGTCATCTCGTGTACAGATGCTTCCCATCGTTTGAATTTGGCGCCCACGCGCGTTGCTCAGATTTTTGAAAAATGTTTCCTTGAGGGTTGCTATTTTTTACATCTCGATCTAGTCTCTGCCCTTTGGTGCACTTGTGAGTGCTCAAAATAAATGAATAAATAGAATAAATAATGCTTTTTCACCTCTTTCTAAGAGCACCACTAGAAATCATGTCCCTGAACAAGCCCTATTGAATCAATTCAAAATCTCTTTATCTATGCGAGTTCTACTTTCTATTTCTTAGCAGGAAATCCTCCATAGCTTAGCGTCAAACTCACTTTTCGCTTGTTTACTTTCTCAATGTTGCCGCCACTAGGAATGGATTACAAACCAAACACACCAACACGGACATTGTCTTCCCGTCACTGACCGTTGCTACCTGCACTGCCCCGATATGACTACCTCGACACCTTCGACGTAAAGTTGGGTCGTCGTTGAAAAACTGATCGTACGGAATCTCCGCTCATCCCTGACCTCGGTCGCGTGCCCTTTTCTCGGAGAATCGTCTCGTCTGTTTATTACTGTCCATAATATTGTCCTGCGTATGTTTTGAGAAGTAGTGTGCTCACTTCCTTTACTTTGATATTGTAGTGAATTATTGTCTGCTTTTGCGTGAAGCTCACAGGGAATTGCTGGAACCACGTTACTCTATTCTGAGTAGCCAAGAATGTCCCTTGTAGTCCTGCAACACCCTCTGGTTCCGATGAATAGGCAGGTGAGGTTTGTGATATCCTGTGCGCACATTTCATCTCCATTTTTTCTATTCCTTGAATTTAAGAATATTCTTGAGAGATACCTTAGTTGAATAGAACGCCTTATTCAGAAAAAATTGTCGCGCAGATCTTGCAACTTTTCACTGCTTATCCAGCGATAAGCCTTTTTATTGGTTTTTTTTTTTGTGCTGGAGTAATTCTGAACTGCATTTTCATAGAGATGACATCATATTATCTCATCAATATATAAAAAATGCTGCTCATTTTTAAATTTTTGCCTATGTTGGTTCAATTTTTTCTTCTTTAAATTGATTAAAAAATTTTCACTAATTTTATTAGCAACTAATTTTCGAATTTGTTGATTCAAATCCACGCTAATGCTGTACATACCTCTCTATGTACTTCGTTTGTTTCGTACAAATTCCGTGCAAATTTATGCAATTTGAACTGTTTATGTATTAGTCTAAACCCATGCAAACTTCACTTTTCTCGTTCACGCTTCGTACCTCTGCTAAGAATTTCGTGCACGTGCACGGATCCAGTGCAAATTTCGTGCACATTTTATATCAGTCACGATTTCTTAGGTTGAGCAAAGGTTACTTCGATGTATGGAAAGGATAATTGATGTCTCCATTCGTTTTTTAGAGTTTATATATCTTACTAAGAGGCTTCATTTGTTTTCACCTGTTTTTTTTATTTATTTTCTAAAAACTAATATAGAAATGAATTAAATTGAACTGGACTATATTACAGTGCCACCGTGACTCACTCACATAGAGTAATAAAGGAATTTTTCAAATGCAGCGTTAATGTTAAAGGTCTTTCCGTTCGAGCAACTCATTCTTCAATATTCCACCTTTTCCCCGCTTCATTTGGTTTTTGTTTGTGTTTTGCCGGTATGGGTCACGATAAGGCAAAAATGAGGCAGACGCTGTTTCTGTGATTGGCAAGTTCATAGGAGGGACCAATCACAGAAGCATGAACCACCCCATTTTGCCTCCTTATGACCCACACCCGTGTTTTGCTTTTCTAGGTGAAGTGATGAGGCGATTCACTTGAGCAGTTGATCCTCAACGTCACATTCGTAGTCAGCAGCATATAAAATCAATTAAAATAAACATCCTTCTTCATATAGAGGGATTAAATTTTGCGAGGAGGGCTTCCATGAAAAGAATAGAGAAAAAAACTCACAAAATAATTATGTTCGGAGATAATTGGACTGTGCCACTTTTTTATCTCTTTAAGCTAAATTCCCATCCTGGTGTCTTCATCTAAAGGAGATCCTGGGTATGGATTTTGAAGAATACATGGAATGTATTTGACAAATAAATAAACTTGCTTTTCCTATTGATTTGGCAGATCGTTTGTCCCTTTGCACCTGTCAATAAAGTGTATGACGCAAAATTCACCGCAGTTCCATCACTTAGAAGTCCTTTGTTAGGTTTCCTACAGCCTATGGCGAATCCACAGCGGTGAACCAAGCCGCTGCCGGGCTTTCACTAGCGTTGACCCGTGAAAAAAATTAGGTTCACAGCCTACTTTTTCGAGGTCAGCCGGCAATGGGGGCTGCTTTGCAACGCCGCCGGTAACATGGTCGCCCATTAGATCAAAGGCGGGAGCGTCATATTAACGTTTTATGGAAAGACATTAACTCCGCAGCGCTAGACGCAGCTCCATGCGTCTTCTTTAGGAAAATAAATTCAGTGGGGAAAATGAGAGACGGAAAAATATAGCCTAGCGGATTATCGCTTCCATTTACAGGTTGTGAACTCTCTACCGCCGCTGCCACCACCTTTAAAGCCAACTCACCTCGCTATTCATAACAACAAAAAGGTCAGTTCATCCTGATTTCCTTAGATTATTGGCTAGAAGATTCTAAAAAGAGGGTTTTACTAATTTTTCTCATTTTCAGAAGCCTTCACCACGATGGCGAGTTATTTTGTTGTCTTCGATGATCACTTTAGTTTTTCTCGTGCTAGTTATTGCTATTATCGCTCTGCTGCTTTTTGGATCAAGGTCAAATGCACCGTATCCCCGTGTTATACGAAATGAGGTATGTACGAAAGAATAGATCGCTATTAGCCGAATTAAACGCTGCTTTAACTAAAATTATATGCGTTTATCTCTTGAAAAGCATGGCAGATTTTGATTAAATTTTCATGGACACAATTCAATAATGATGACTTCAGCAGCTAAATAACTTGTTATTTTATTAATTGTTCTTTTAGTTGTTTAATAGTTTATTAACTTATTCAAATATTTGTATGAAGAGTTATTCCAGGTCAGAAGTAGAAACTAATAAGTATCATATATCATTTGTTTTTGGAGAAAATTAGCTGTATCAAAGGATTTGTCCTCACACAAACAGAATTTGAGCAGCGAATTGTGAAAAATTTCAAACTCAACGAAAGATTTCTGTTGTAACGAAATTTTTTCGGATAGAATCGGTAGAATGACTGCGTCAATTGTGCATCTCACGTAATTCCATTGGTTTTCTCATAAAATCGCCTAAAATTTGCATAAGACTGACGAATTTCTTCAAGGATCCAATTATGCGAGCTGTGAGTGAACCCGTTGATTCTCTGGGGTCCGCCACCTGGACAGTTTGAGGACCTTGCTGTCTGGCCGGGTGGGGTCCTTGCCTGCTGGCCGGGCGGTGGTCGGGCAGCGCCCGGGGGCTTCGGTGGTTGGGGCCCGGGGACTGTTCGGGCGTTCCCCGTCGCATCGTCTCGACGTGGGTATAAGCCAATTTATGACACGGATTTTCTTGCCTTGGCGCCAAGCGCTCTGGGCATTCTACGAGTGTTCGTTCAACGTGCTTCGTACATACGGAAGGTTACGACTTGTATATAAACATGGAGAAAATCTTTTTGACCAAAAACCTGCGCAATTTTTGGTGCTACGAAAGGACGTTAAGGACACACCTATTTGGCATAAGTTTCATCCCGAAATCCCTTCGCATTGTTGGAAATTATGGGTGCGACTAGAAAACATATCTAACATCACTAACCTGGTCAGGCAACATGCGAGTCACGGATTCTGATCAGAAAACACCCATAATTTGAGTCTGATCCTATGTTAATCCGTAAAATGTTCAGGCTACATCTGAAAACATCGATTTAACCGTAAACTGGCCAGGCAAACATAAGATCGCCCGTTTCCTGATCAGGCACACCTCTTCTCCCAGCTGCTGGTCTGGCGGCGGACTTCAGAGTTTTCGGGAAAATCTCACATAAATTTCTTTTGTATCCCTTCGACATTTCCTATAATTTTGCTTTAAATCAGGAGCAAAATTTAGGCATATTACAACCAATAAATACTTCTGTTTTGCTGCTACTAGCTGAAAAAAACTACATTTTTCCATATTTTTGGAACACAAACGTAATTTCTAGTTCGGAAAAGCAAACTGGTGTCTTATTTTCGGAATTGCTGCTCCTGGAGCAGCTTCAACATAGTTTTTTTACTGGAGAGGTATTGCCCTTCTGGCCTAGTTAACTGCTCGTCAGGTTCTCATTAGGTCAACCCTCTTGATGTTAAGGTTTTATCCATTAATTTTCTTTTATCCATTAATTTTACCCCCTCGCAGCAACTCCTTCAAAAGGATTTTACCTAAACTGTCACTCCGTGGTCTATGCCTCGCCTATTCTTTGGGAATCTACATATTCTGGACGGTACACTTTACGGTTTACTCAAATGAAAAAATAAATGAATGTAGCGTTTGCTTGTGATTTTTGAACTTTTAAATGCCTCTCTAGCTCGAACACCTTCTCTCTTAGCCCTTTTACGGATTTGGAAGATCAGCCATAACCTTTAAGGTGTCACCGTTCGACATCCACCCACACAGTTCGCCACTACTATCCAAGAAATACGAGGTGGATATATCACCAAATCACCTGCTCACCCTTATGATCACCAAGAGGAAAATTTGCCTGTTCGAGGCCAGCACGGGAGATGAAGTGAGGAGCAGGTATGGTATGGGAAAAGTTTTGTTTCTACCAAGAACTTAGCCGTTCGGGCCGTTTCATAAATTTTAGGCACATCGTTCTTTTTTGTTTCAGGGAACAATTTCTGACCGAGCACATTGAAACTGCTCAGCTGCTCTACCATTCAAATCTCAGCCACTCCGGTGTGCCTGTTCATCCATTACAGTTTCAAAGGTATGAATGGCTTTTGATGGCTTCTTTTGGTTTTTTTAATGCATAGCTTCATTAAATTAATCTAACCAGTAAATTATGAATTTCTGCCAATTTTTCAGAAATTTTCTCTGTTTTGCTACCAATTCATTACTCGCTTATTTATTATTGCTTAATATGTTGCCCGTGGGACATGGAATTTTTCGCTCTTCCTTCCTTTGGCTTATGAATTGGTAGCTTTCATTCCACCTAGAATTTATTCTCAATTTTCGACGACAAATTTGAATTTTTTAAAAATCTTTTGAATTGAGATTTTCTGAGATTCAATTTTCTGAGATTCTGAGATTTTCAAACGCATACGTAGGTCCTTCAACTTCGACATGATTGGTCTTTTCTTACTATTGGATCGGTCTGAAATTCTTGCACCAGAAATTATTTTTCGATCCAGAATTTCTTGGTCCAAAATTGAAATTCTAAAATTTGTCAGTAGAACGTGGTAGAATGTTCTAATGCTCTTAAGTTATGAAAATTGACAAACCAGGTTCCATCCATGAGCAGCAGTGTTGTGAATGTTTGAAAGAATAATATGTAAAATTTGGTACATGATCTTCGGACCCACATAATATTTATAGAAATCAAACTGTTTGCATATAATCAATTAAAATGTACCAGCTAAACCTAGCATACTATCAGCAAAAAAAAAACTTTTTTTTATAGGTTTCTTTGTTCAACGACACCCGAGATTGGTATGATCTTTATTTTTCGGCCAACGTTTCGGACAATTAGCCCAATCGCGTTAGGACCAAACTGACAAAGATCAAGATATGATGCTCAGCAGTAGCGCATTATATCTTGATATGATCTACGAGATCATATCAACTCTGAGTAACGAGAAAGTCGTACTTGGAAACTTTTTTTCTGAACAAAAGGAGAATTTCTGAAACGCACTTAGCCTGTACTTATCATTATTTATTTTCCTATAGTTTATCGATTAAAGGTGAATTTGTTTTTATTAATGCATTGTTTTCATCAAAGTGAAATCCTCTGCAAGCATATACGTACCTAAATCTACCAAATGCACCCAATTTTCACTCCAGTTAAACATTTCTGAAAAGTTTACCGTTCCAACCGCTTTATACAAAGCTGAGAGAGCTCGCTATCGGTTCCGTTCGGTGCGCGCGGTGTATTGGTATGGTAGGGCTTGTTAAATTAAATTGAAACTCGAACGGTTTCAGGTACGTTAGGTCACTTGGTGTCGACAACGACTGTCACATAGTGATATACGATCGTGGACAGATGATCTGGAGTACGTATGCGGCATGGGTTTTTAAGGTAAAGAAACAATAATGTTATGAATAAGAAGTCAAATCCTAATGACCCACAGTACATCGGAAACAAAAGATTTCATACAAGCAGCCCCATTTCAGTTGTTCGGACATCAACGAGTTTCCATTCTGAGCGGAGGCTTCCTGGCGTGGAAAACGCAGATGGCTCGATCGTCTCAGTATCGAACTGACAGCGGAGACGAAGTACCAACTGGACAAGGTTAGCGTTCAAGGGAGGAGGGCTTAACCCTTTCCAGGTCAAAAGTTTCCCCCAGAATCCTGGTGATTCATCGAAAAATTCTGATTTTTTCAAATTTCACTACCTACCTAAACACATTTCGCGAAATAATTTGGAGTTGTTATAGTTGAGAATCTGGAAATTTTTTCCCACTGAAGGTAATAGAATTTCGGAATTCTTCTGCCACTAAAGGCAATAGTTCCAAAATATCCTGCTCGCCTCCTATCGCTCCCCTCTCCTTCTCCTACCACACGAATTTTCCAGGTGATCTCCAGTCATCCTGGAATCAATCCCTAGTCATCACCTTCGATGATGTGTTGCTTAACACTGAGTTGCACACCTACGACATGGTGGATGCACAGACTAAGGAGGTCAGTTCGGGCTACTCACATGTATATTTTCCTGTGTCTACAGTTTACAAATCCATGTTCGAACGGAAAAATCGGCAGGGCACGGTCAAATAAATTCCCGGATTCCCGGGTGGGAAACTCTCCTGCTAACCATATTTTCCACACTCGAACTGTGGGTAAAGTCTAAGCCATACGACAGTAAAAATCCCAACCCTGTTCCTCGCAAGTTGCCCACTACAATGCTTCTACATGTGGTAATGATTAATTCCAACAAAAAAGTGAATTTTCAATCATCTGAGTACATAAATGTCTTTTTTTAATGTAGGAGTACACCGGTGAGGCGTCCGGCGCTCTATACGGCCATATCCGAGGCGCAGTGAATATCCCCGTTGACGCCATGTATGATTGGAAATCAAATAAGTGGAGATCCACGGCAGAGATCGAGGAGACACTCAAGGAAGCTGGTCTGAGCCGTAGTAGACCTGTGGTGAGATCTTTTTTTTATGGGAAGATCTACAATAACATTACCATTTTTACCCATACATTGTTTCAGATAGTCTACTGCTCCACCTCGCTCCGTTCCTCTATGGTTTGGTGGGTGTTGAAACGCATGAACTACGACGCTCGAATGTACTTTGGCGGTTGGCCTGAATGGGTGGTGCGTGCTCCGGATGACTTGAAAGTCCTGGGAAAAAACGGAGTAGCCTAACCACTACTTATACATTGCTCACAACAAGGAACCTCGCAAAATTTATAAGCAAATTGGTCAGGACATAGATTTTACGGCCTAATTTTACCACTTTTTGAATAATAATTCAAAGCCATATCCATCCTGCAGCACTTGTCACCGCCATAGCTGTCCAAACTACGCCACAAACATTCACTGTCACCGAGCAAGTGACAAGTAGATCAAACTTTCATAGCCTCACGCCTACTATTTTGATACCTGTGATGTATGCAAGCGCCTTGTATCATTAATTCTAATTTATATGCATATGTAACCACGTTTATCGTTAAACGCACCAGGTGTAGTTGTTGACTGGGTTGTACAGTTTGTACGGGTATCATCCAATAAAGTTCTTTTCTCGATAATTGTGGATTGCAAAAGCAACGATAATACGGATACCGGTGCATGTAAAGGGCAATTTATACTGGATGCGTGCGACTGACGCGCGTGCGAATATATGGTGAAGAATAGGGGCCAGTTTCATCACAGCCGCAGCTCAGTCGCACGCGTTTACGGCCTCGCGACGGCCGCGCGTTCTTTTCATTGGGAATCATGCCGCGTTGACCGGTCTTCAAAGAAAATCTTCCGGAAATGGATGCATGCGTCTGAAAGTCGCACGCAAGTCGCATCTAGTATAAATTGCCCTAAAGCTGCTGAATAAGCGCAGTTGGAGGGATTTTAATCCAGAAACAATCTCTACGGGGTAAGTTCAGGGTGTAACCAGGTAGCCAGATCTCTAGAAACCCAGCGATACCGGAGTTTCTTAGGCTATTCCAGAGTTAATCCACAAAAACCCAATCCAAAACGCAAGAAGTTTGTCCATTATTATTCTCAACGTATCCAAGCATTTAAAAAAACAGACTGTGAAACCATGAAACGACAGAACAACGAATATAAACAACAGATGCAGAACGAATCAAACAAAAAACCGCCGGTATCAGATTACTACCATTCGATAACCCTACTGCTCAAGCACGGGAATTCCAGGCATGTTTCTCAGGATATCAGCAACATCTTAAAACATAATTTGGCTCCATCAACGTGCAAATCCGAAGAGAAAAACAGAACTTACTGGAAAATTGAAGTTTCTCGTCGATGTTCCTCGTACGAATAGTAGCCTCATGATTTGCAATAAAGTACACACCATTTGGCTTCTCCTCCCATCCGAATCTTTTCGCATAATCTGCTACTTGCTTGTCTGGAACATATTTACTTACCAAACAAACACGGACTTCAAATGAGTCTCACTTACCTGATGCTCCACCGAGTAATCGGCTAAGGACAGTCTTCTCAATGTTTTGAAAGGTCACACTTATCACTCGGCAAGCATCTGCAAAACATTACATCGCACAAAATAAATATTAGAAGATTTTTCTTGGTGAAAAAAAGAAGAAAAAACATACAAACTCGAACAGCTTCCTCGAAACCAGCGACAGCCTTGACCATACGTGGTACTTCCTGTGGAATCTTGAAGCGTTCAGAGACATCAGTGCTGGGCTAGAACGAGCACTATCCACAAACAGGTACAAAGAAAGAATTGAATCAACTTTGATCACCTTGTACTCTCCCTTCATGAGCGCCCAGAACACAGCAAAGTCACAAGCTTCGAGCACGCTTCCGAGATCCAGAACTCGCTTCAGCTCCTGTAGATCAAGGTATTTTCGTGAGTAACATTTTTGGCAGGCTTACAGAGTAAACAGTTGAGGAAATGTAACATCACGTAATTCAACTACACGTAAAAAAGTCTGGATATGAACGTTTCAGAAAAAATAGCAAAAGACCACTCTAACTGACAACTAATAACGGTAGAATATGGCAACTTTAGGTTATGATTGGTTTTTTTTTTTCATTAATGATTCAGAAAAATAGGATCTTTCCAACAATACATGATCATAGCAGTAGCAGAGTAATATAAAACGGATCCTCTTTTAACAATGAACTCACCTGAGAACCCAGTCGATTCGAATCAATCAAAAACTTTGCAAGAGCGAAATCACTATTTGGCAGCACCATCAGAGTTTTCAACAATACGAGTCGTACTATTCCTTCGTCATATCTACAAACTTTCCATAATCACAATATGGGTAACAAGTATTCTAGAAGAGAAGGGAAAGAGCTCACTTGTCAGGATTCAGCTGATACAACTTGAGTATTGTTAGAACAATATCTCTGTCGTATTGATTTTCAGATGCCATTAACTGCACACATTTCGCTAAGTCGCCGACATTTTCTGGGTTATACCTGAAAACTATGGCGTAATAGCTAGAACTCGGTGTTCTCTCCTCTCGTTACTTCCCCATTTCAGAAAAAATTGAAACATGAAGGAACGAGTCATTTCATTCCAACATGATACCCTCAAAAATATAGGCGGATGAGGCGCGTGGCGGAATGTACTCTACCCTCTCACTTGGAGTATGCTCTTACCGTATCCTTCCTTCAGGTCCTGCAGTGCTTCTGCAGGACCTGAAGGAAGGGTACGGTAAGAGCGATTGCAAACCGATTCCGTGCGCTGTTATGAAACCACACACGGAATCGGTTTGCAATCGCTTCGCAGCACATGAATTTATAGCAAAGGACAGTCGCCATTGACTCCGGCTGTCAGGGATGAGAGGATACGAGATTTTCAAGACCCGGATAACGGATGTTCAAGATCATTAAGATAATAGCTGCAACTAGGCACCCCAACCCTGCCAGACTATTGGTGGCAGGGTAATTTCGCTCGAGCTTTGGACATTTCAAAGAAAAAAAGGAAATAGCAGTACGGGAAGCGATCGCAACGCTATCATTCTCAATCGGTCGCAAAATCGCTCATAATAACATTTTTTGAAAAAAGGCAACAAGGAGCTATTAGTTCCACGATTTCAGGCCCCACCATCATACGACACACAGCCCTTCCCGTACTAGAGTACTGTGTACCAGTGGCGGACGCAGAAAGTGAGCGGGGGGGGGGG
>JARK01001354.1:684906-720793 GCA_000688135.1 Ancylostoma ceylanicum | reverse complement strand
GGGGGGGGGGGGGGTGGGAGAAAAACTGGGGTCTCCGCCGTCTTGCGAACCCAGACGGTGAATAAAATTAACAAAAATATTAATTTTAATAATAAATAATAAGTAACCAATATTTAAAAAATAATAATAAAAATAAACAAATAAAAATAAACTAATGCAAGACTTTTATATGTATTGTAAACTAATTTCAAAAATTTGGCGACCCATTCTCGGGGGGAGGCCCCCCCGCCCCCTGCATCCGCCACTGCTGTGTACCTATTCCTCATCGGCCTACTTGACTTCAGTCAACAATCAAATCACTAGCCCATGGAGACAAAACCTCTTTTGGCCTGGGTGCAGCATTGCCGCAACTGTGAGAAACCCTAACGCTCTTTGAGGGCCATTGAAAAAGCTTGTATGATATGAACGATATATCTGGCATTGCTGAATTTACCAACAACAATTCTAGAGCAATATGTAAAAGTAACGGATTACGAAAAAGGTTAAGGAGGATAAACTTTAAATTTCCACACTAATCCGGTTTCGGGGTTTGAACTATACCGGAAGTGTGGTCTCCTTGGCGCCCCTCATCAGTAGTTCCCAAGGAGACTTCCAAAGTTGATGAGTACAATGAATAGCCATTTCTCTTTAAGAGCCATTTCATGCTCATTAATAAATGTTTCGATACCACAGAAGAGGTAAGAAGCAAAGGCTATCCAGAATCAGACAAATCTATGAATTCAGTCTCACCTGTTAACACCTTGTATGGCAGCATGTAAATGTTCCCTCATCTGCTCGAATGACATCTGTATAAAAACTACGAAATTTATTACGTAATTATCACAGTCTAAAATCCAAGGTATCCTCTGGACAATAACACTCAATATCGAACTGGAAAAACTGGGAATACTTCAAATTATTTATTACACTAATTCGGCTACAATCCCAGCCCGCCGCCATATCACAGATGTGGACAAATAAATTAATTTAGAAGACATTATTCAGTGAACTACACAGGCACGCTTATAAAAAAGCGATAGATCACAGAACACTGTTCAAAATCTTGAAGGCACTAAAAAGCAACTGGAAAAATGACTATATCTCTCACATCAGACAACAAAGTTATCTCATAACTCTTATAAAATTAGAACTTCACTTAAATACTAAAGCTAATTATATTCTGTCGACAGCTGGTACTCATCACAGCAGTTAATGATAAAATTAAAGAAAAAGAAGAAATACTGAGAAGATTCTGCACCCAGGAACTAGCAAGTAACAGAGAAACGTATGTACATAGGTCCCACAGAAAGAGGTGTTGAATTCTACAGCAACTGCTTGCCAACCTCCTGAAGATCTGGCGGCAGAAGCGCTCTGCAAAAACGGTCAAATTAGCCAGAAATTGCTTGGGACTTTTCCATAGAGGAAAATTGAACTTAAACAAACCGGAATAAATTGTCGAACATCTTTAACGCGTTTGGTAGGGTACTTGGAATGGATCGCGAGAGCCACACATGTTGGAATTGTGTACGGATTTCAAGCAGACTTGAAACATTCAAGATGTGTTAACATTGAAAAAAATTAAACTAAAATAAAACAGTTATACTACCAACTGATGTAACTGCATTGTCAAGTACAAAAATTCCATCGCTAACCTATTGGCGAGGTCGGTTCGTACTGTAAGTGGTAAATGGCCGACTCCAACACGTCCAGGGGAGTAGGGTACACCTTCTTCACGAATCTTCCCTGCCCTCGCTCCATGCATACAGAGTGCTTGTCCCAATCTTAACGGGAAAACATTGATTTTTGAATCCTTTATTTATTCCTAAATTTTAGAAAAAATAGAGAAAAGAATTTTATTATTACAATTTAAGAAAAGGAGAGAAAAAACCAAGAAAAAAATAAAAAAGAAAAATTATAAATTTCAGAAAAAAATCAAACAAATCAAGTTTTCAAGATTGGAAATGAGAGAGAAAAAGAAAAAGAAAGAGGAGAGAGAGAGAGAGAGAGAGAGAGAGAGAGAGAGAACACAACCAACTCACCTGCTGGTCAGCACCATCAACTCGGTGACAAGTTTGATTTCGGCTAATACAAGCGCTAGTTCAAAGTTGTATGGTAGTGTCTTTCTGGCAGCATCAAGCGCCATAAGACTCCGCCTCAACTCAATCCTAGCCTTCTGAAAAAAAAAACATTAATATTACGACATTTTCAGGTGACAGCATGCACAAAATAGCTTAAAAACAAAAAAAAAACACGTGACGCGCCTTGAATATGACAGGCGTAAGACGTTCAAGATTCAGATTTTCTGGATTGAGAATCATCTCCACAAACACAGAGATGGGCATTTTCTTACTGATTCCGAAGCCGCTGATCTGGAATGTAATGAAATATTACTGTTGAGCAGAAACCAATCCAGGAATCAATCCACTGACCAGATAGAAAAGAAACCTTACTAATTAGCTAACCTGAGCCTCTCCTTCCTCGGAAATCGTCGAATTCGCCATTGCTGGACGCCAGATTCCACAGGAAAACCTAGTCAGCTCATGTTCTACACGGCCTAACGTAGCAGCTTGTTCGAACAGTGCAGTCATATCTCTGAAAAATCGATGGGGCCCTGGAATGCCTGCCTACAGCAACAAGTGCTAGAAAAAAGGCACTAACCCATCCATAAGAATATGGTGAGCTGCTATGGCAGGCTGTAGGAAAGCAAATTTCTTCATATCACAAGATCCATTCCAGGCCACACCAATCGCGGAAAGAAGTGACATATAGGATAACGAGGGTGGCATTGCTTCGCATCCGGTGGAAAGGTCACAGACCATAGTACCTGCAAATAATATGTCAAATAAAGCAAAAGTAGGTCAAAAGAAAGCTACAACTGACCTAGTACATTGCATTTTTCGCCAAGTCTCGCAGCCAACATCGCCTTTTTGGCTGTTGAATCGGGAGCAGCACATAAATAACCATCATCCCCTACAATTCACGATGTTTTGTTATCGCAGGGTGTGTTGGAATATCAACTTCAGAGGAATACCTGTAGAAAACTTGAGAACTATAGAAACTCTTGGTGAAAGCCATTTTTCTGCTTCAAATGGGAATGAACCCTCAACACATAGGGTTACATAAGGTGGAACGGAAGAGAGCTAAACGGAAACAATTACAGGAAAGCTTCGATACACTTTGAAATGAGGATAATGAGAGCAGGACTTACCAGGGTGGCATTTTTCTCGTCGACGTGAGATGACAAGAAGATCTTGGGAACACGACGTTGAATTGCAGCAAGCACTTAAAACAACAGTAGTACTCCTATACTCAGGAAAAGTTTGTGAGGATTAATTCGAACGATTTACCATTACGATTGGCGATGAGAATACTCGTTAGATTAGGTCCAAAGTGCGCGGTTTTGCTGAGCGGAAAGTCGTTCAGAAAATATTCAATGATGTCACGAGCAGCACCCGGTTCAATGTAATTCGACTGTGTGTCGAATGACGGTACAAGCTGTAATTAATAAGGAAAATGGAGTTACTTTGGAAAAAAGTGGCAAGAGCGTAAGTAGGGAGGATGTCCTTACATGGTCAGAAACACGTTAGGCAAGAGTACGTGGGAAACCATAGAAAAAAACTTGGTAGAAATGCTATATTGGCTAGGTAGACGATAAATTTTGCGTTTAGATTTTCGAAATTACGAAAGAACCACTCAAGTACCAAGCAAAACATTAGGGCTGGTAAAACACAGAGAAAAAACTCGAAAAAAAAACCATAACAGTAAGTTGAAATATCACAGTGAAAAAAAGCAGTAAAATAAAAGGAGAGGAAGTAGTAACTTGAATTTTATAGTGAAGTTTCAAATTGGAAACCATACCGTGACAAACAGCTCCTCGCATACTTGCATCATGTGAAAGAGATCACGATTAGTGTAGGGCAATTGATAACGGTCAGTGGTGCGTACTTCGAAGTTCACAAACAGGTAATTAGCCTTACAATATGATAAACGTGTGGCCAGTTGCAGCAACTAAAACTATTCATGAACAAAATGCCAGGGAAATTTCACAGCAAAGAAAACAGGAATGAAGCTACCGTTTCCGTATTCAAAATGCGACATCCAGAGAAATCCTGGAAGATAGCACGGAAGGGACGGTCCGGGTGATCACGCACTGTTAGGCTTGGAATCATTCCATCTGTACAAATAGCCTATTAAAAGTAAAAGTTTAGTCGAAATTTAGTTCATAGAATCACCTGTAGACATTCCTGGCAGATCTGCAGACTCACGCAACGCACTGGCTGGACTCCCTTCCGGCAAAACACCATTTATTCCAGAATCATTCGAATTTGACCAACCATTTGATGTCGAACTAGTGTAGCTAGCATTTGGTGAAGCATCTCCGGCGGCGTGACGGGAAGCAAACCTAATGAAAATAGGTCTTAGCATTCCTCAGGTCATACAACCAATGAAAGGTGATCGAAAATGAGTAATATGTAGTAAAAGGAAAACATCACAAAACAACACGGTCAATCATAGATCAGAACTCACTTCTGCAGTCTGATAATCTGCACAAGCGTAGCAAATCCGTAACGAATCCCACAATAATCGCTTGCTACAATTTCCACACCACGGGGATCAATGTTGAGAGCATACGCGCCTGATGGACGTCCATCATCGTAAATACCGCAAGTCACCTTTCCATCCAACGGAGAGGAGTCATGGTCAGCCGTCTAGAAGAAATAATCAAAACATTAGAGAGTGGAAACTTTAAGAATTTTCGAAAATAAAAGAGCCTGAGGAGACCTTATGTCCACGATATTCCATATCCAAGTTAACGCTGGAAAGCAGAGGAGCGCTGATCTGAATCGCCTGCATCATCCTCCGAGGACATCCACTCGATGCATCACAGAAGTAGATCTTGAGCCTATCGAACCAAGCAAGATGGATATTTGATCACGGATAGACCAAAACAAAGCATGCGGACCTATTATCTTTAGGTAGCGGAAATCCCTTGGAAGACGAATTTATCTTGACTAGTTTTGGCTGAGGCCAAAGAAGATCGGTCCAAGATTCCGGCTTACCATCCATGTACTTCTCAGTCCTAAACAAAGCCATCTTGGCTCCAAGAGATGGAAATCGTAGGAAATTGCCTCTAAAAGACGGAACAAGAGGATGATGAAAAAAGAAGGAATTTACCTATCAGTAAAAAGATGGGTAGTTAAAGCTTCAGAAGTGATTGATGCACGATCATAGTCCACAGATTCCACAGACGTGGTTCGCCGAACTGCTCTAGCCAGTCTTAAACGAGTTGAGCCGTAACACTATGCGTTATTCACGGGAACCAGTTTCTCTTAAACATCTTCAAGGTTTACAAAAATCCTCCAAAATTTCGAAGTGACTGTTGAAGCCATCAAAAACAGGCTGTGTTTCAAACGACAATAAAATGGAATGATAACAAAAAGCAAAAAAAAAAGCCTCAAAAGGTTTCAGAAGATATATTTCGACTTTGATGTGGCCCATTAAAAATGGAGCTTCGAACAATTTACACTGAAAAAAAAACGAAGGTGAAACATACTTGTCCATACTCAATAGTGGCAGAAGTGCACCTCCCTTTGCAGTTGCAATTGAGAACGCATCCTCTCCCTAAAAAACAAAGAAAAAACTGAGGAAGATAAAATAGAACAGTGTGTAATCTCTACAAAAGTGTGAAAATACTGCACTGCACTATGATAAAGAGAAGAAAACCGTGGATAAATATTGTTTTAAACCACAAACTTTATCTGTTTTCTTTGTTGGATCAGCGCCAGATGCAAGTAGCTGCCGCACGATGGCTTCATCACCGCGACGAACAGCTGTGAAAAGTGGAGTTTCTCCTTTCGCATTTGGTTGATCAACACTAGCACCGCTATCACAAAGCGTTCTAAAAATAATAATAAATAAGAAAGCAAGGAATGTCCAGTAGCTCGGAGAAGCAAAAGTCATGCTTACCTAACTATATCAACAGTGGAGAAGTCTGAAGCCCAGTTGAGGAGAGTATTTCGTGACTGCTTCGAATCCAGAGAATCGACTAGTACTCCAGAAGAAATGAGTTGACAGAGTCGGCCGTTGCTGAAACAGAGCGAATAATAACAATAACAACGACCAATGTTAACAAGTGAAAACAGTCCACGTCGAAATAATTGAGCTGTATAGAAGTGCAACTGCCAAAACAGCTAAATTAATGAACGCGAGGAGGAGGAACTAGGTTTCGTCGTTAGAAGCCAACAAAACTCGGGGTGGAAAGCACTCCCTCAGCAAATAAGCCCGTTATGCAAATGTGACATATAGATAGAGCAAATAATGATGGGACCAGATCAAAGTGGACTATTTCTCGTAAATTTCAAGAAGAAATCAAATGAAGAATCAATATAGTGTGCTAGATCATGAGATTACAAGGCAGGTACGTACAGAACGCCTTTACGAGTCAAAAATAGGGAGCAAATCATGAATTACTGGGTTGAGCAATAAGTTTTGGTTTTTCGGGAGCACTGGAAGTAGTGCTTTTCACGGATAACATCAATCACAACAAAGGATTCATGTAGCTCCTTTCCTCCGCTATCTATCCTACCAGGGATGGAGCAGCTCCCGGGTTTCATCTCCATGAAAACAAAATGGCTACTGATACGTAATCGAACAAAGTTTCATTCCCAGTGAAAATCTAACGATGAAAAAAAAAACCCGCACGATTTTATTGCCCAACCCAGTACTTTGGTAATTAGGCGAAAACTTTATCAAGCGATGATTATAGAAGATTGCAGTGATAAATCCGATAAAAACTGGGACCAGTGCAGCTTATTAAGGAAAAGCGTGTCTCATTTGCTACGCTGACTTCATAGCAGCAAGGTGTACCTATCATGTCTTCTATTAAGAAACAACTAGGGAAGACTCGCTCCATTGAATGCAAGATGCTTTCAGGTTAACGAGTATAAATATGGAAGTTGAGGTTGAAGTTGAGCCAGAGCAATATCATTGCAAAATGGGCCCTGAAGAAGCAGAGGAGGGATTCCACGGCATTGTCATTGACGATTCGTGGCTAGGTGAGAAGACATATGAAGTAGGTCACTAAAACTGCAGTTCCTCCACTCCTTCCGGCATTTCTCCGATCCTGGGTTGGGATTCATGAAATCTCAGTCACGCGAACCAACGGTGGTTAGCGTGCTTGGCATAGACTACGTTATAAGACGCAGAACATGGAAATTGGTTGGCCAACCTGCTCCTCTTGGTGGAAGGAGCGCGTTTGGGTTCCGTAGAAAAATGCGCTGACGACGTCCCATGAATACATATGTTCTGCGCCAGCGGTAAGTGGCAGCTAGCCAGGCTTTTGCGAACGTATGAGAGCGCATGTTCTTAGCGTTGTAAATCAAAAAAAGAATTCAAATAAATCATTGAAATCAAAGTTCACTGTCTGCATATCAATATTTGAACAGCACAGACTTCTAGGGCTCATAGGCATCACTTATTCATTTCGGATGGTCATTATTTCTAGCGAAGAGAATTACAAGGAAACAGTGAACGGTGAATTCAACTATTTATTTTATTTTGTTTAATAACGCCGAGAACATAAGCTCTCATACGTTTGCAAGAGCCTGCCTGGCTGTCACTTACCGATAGCGCAGAGCGTGTGCATCCACGGGGCATCGTTAGCCACGCCTATTTTTCGACGGAATCCAAACGCTACGCCGCCCCTCTTGGTTACGAGTTCATAGTCCTCTGTTGTTAAAAGGCTTAACCCGTTCATTAACGCTCTCAAAGATCTGGAGTAAGAATTACTGGCCTAGTTTTGGAATAAAAACACTAACGAAACCCCTCTCTGCCCACAACCTTCATTGAAAACAGAAGCAAAATTGATAATGTAGCCTATAAATTCGAAATAGGAGGACGTATGATGAGGATATGTATTTCAGAAGCCGAACCACTGCCCAGTACATCTAAAAGGCCTGCATCGACAATGCTTGATAGAAGATCCAAAATTCCTCTTCATTTCCAGGTTGGAAAGAGTGCGCCAAAGAGCCACTTTGAATAGAAAGAGACATTACAGCTCATGATGGCTTCTGGTCCTGTAAATGGCAGAGAAGTGGTCTATTATCCATGGGATAACGCTAAAAGAATAGAAGGACGGCGCTCGAAAAAAGGAATAGAAGAACGGCGCTCGAAAAAAGGAAAAGAAGGACGGCGCTCGAAAAAAGGAAAAGAAGAACGGCGCTCGAAAAAAGGAAAAGAAGGACGGCGCTCGAAAAAAGGAAAAGAAGAACGGCACTCGAAAAAAGGAAAAGAAGGACGGCGCTCGAAAAAAGAAGGCCGAAGAAAAAAGACGAAAAGCAAAACGGATGAGAAAAAAAGAAAGCACAAGACACGCGCATCGCACGAGCGTAGATCTAAATCTTTAACAAGGAAACTTTTTCCATGCGCAACAAAAGTACGAGGAAGGAAAAAGTAATACTTTGAAGGTTCAACTTTCGAAATATGCCATTTTCCTCGGCAGAGTTCGCACACCTTTCACCTTAAACGCTCGAAAATTAAAAGAGTACGCTGTTTAAATATGGCAAATCAGTAGAGAGAACGATGACGGCACCAAAACATTGTAGGATATTTCTCTTAAATATGGAAGGTAAACAAACGAATAATCAATATGATGCTCTAGAATAAGCGTTCTGCAAAGTCGTGAGGTAAATGCATTTACGCAACAAAAATGAGGAACTTATCACAAATTACTTCAGTAATTGGGCGGCTATAACTTTATCAAACGAGGCTGATAGATGAGTACAATGATAAAACCGATAAAAACTGACGATAGAGCAACTTGTTTTGGAGGTGGGGAGCAAAACAAAGTGTTTCTCATTTACTACGTCGACTCCACAGAAGCAAGGTGCAGCTAACAAGCCCTCTACTCAACAAACAGATGTGAGAAACTTGCTACATTCAATGCAAGGCTTCTTTCAGGGCAGGTAGAACGAACATGGAAGTTGAGGCTGAAGCTGAGCCAAAGCCACAGCATCGCAAAATGGGCCCTAAGGAGGCAAAGCAGGGATCCCAAGGAGGTGTCGTCAACGATTCGTGGCTAGGTAATGGCAGTTTTCTCACTCCTCCCTGGTCTTCTGCACCACCTCGGTTGTGAAACCGCTTGGGTCGTCGTTTTCTAATGCTTTCAGCCACCTGGAGCAAGACTTAGTGACAGAGCTCTACAATGAAAACGATACAGAGACCCTTAGGCTTATAGCGCCACCGTGACCATTCAGTCATTTCCGCACAAATGCTGATGTACTAGCACGCTATTCAGTGCAAATTGTTTGATAAGATATAAGAAGTTGTAATTAGGGCAATTTATACCAGATGCAACTATCAGGCGCACACATCCATTTCCAAAAGATGTCCAATGAAGACCGGTGAACGCGGCACGAAATTCTCAATGAAAAGAACATGCGGCCGTCGCGAGGCCGTAAACGCGGGCGACTGAGCTGCGACTGGCCCCTGTTCTTCATCATATAAACGCACGCGCGTCAGACGCACGCACCCAGTATAAATTGCCCTGTAGGCGTTATGTGCACAAGATTTTCGTCAGAAATAGAAGCCAAATTAATAGTACAGCCAATGAACTCAAGATAGAAGGACGTACGACTACTTCAGAAGCCGAACCACTGCCCGGTACATCTAAAAGGCCTGCATCGACAATGTTTGATAGAAGATCCAAAATTCCTCTTCATGTACAGGTTGGCAAGAGCGAGCATAAAACCACTTTTAATCTAGGAAAAAAAAAGACATTGCAGCTTATGATGGCTTCTGGTCCTGTGAATGGGAGAGAAGTGGTCTACTATCCATGGGATAACGGTAAAGGAATGGAAGGACGGCGCTCGAAAGAAAGCCAAGGAGAAAAGGCGAAAAACAAGATGGATGAGAGAAAGAGTGCACAAGAATCGCAGGGCATTGTCCAAGTGTAGAACTAAAGCTTTAACAATGAAAGTTTGTTCATGTGGAACAAATGTATATAAGGAAGAAGTATGGCGTACTTTGACAGTGTAATCGCTCGTAGAGCTTCTTGAACAAATGCATTGCGTACAACGTCAGACTTGCACATTTGATATGCGGTCTTGCCATCTTCGTTCTGCACACATGGGTTCGCTCCGTTTGAGAGAAGCGCGCTTACAAAGTCAGCAGAATCTGAAATTTATAGCGATTTGAAGGCTGTAGGACAAGCTTCGTTCGATAAAAAAGGTTTGAAACTTATTGTGCTCACTATTAGTGAATCTAAATAAAAAGTGCAGCGTACCTAAGCCAACAGCACGATGAAGTAACGTTCCTTCTTTACAGCAAAGTACATCCACCTGGTCGTGGAAATCCGACTTATTTTCTGCAATGACAGGATTACAGTCAGGAAAACGCTGGGAATTGCCTATAACTGTGAACGACCGCCAACTTACTCAATTGCGAAAGTAATGAGCATAAGACATCAACACGACCACTGTCGAGACACTTCAGCATCAGATCAGAAGGACGCTCGTCATCCGTTCCTGCTGCCATGACGTCAAATAATGTCCTGGCAGCTCAGCCCTATAATGAATCCAGAAATTGTCATGAAATGTAGGCAACAGAAACAGGATAGAACGCATGAGGGATTGATTTCGTAAAATTCTGATTATTCTGTGGGAAAAGGTCATTCAAAACTATAAAATTGGAAATCACCAGGAATTTGCTGTCAACCAGTAACATCGTCAAAGCCAAATAACAAATACAAATACAGGTGTTACTAGTAAGACCATGGAAGCAAAATCAATCGACCAATATGATTCAAAACCTCATAAACGTGTTACTAAAACGAGGAAGTGGAAGGACAAAGTGCTTGAAAACTTAAAAACGCCACATATTATAAAGCAACGATGCGCCGGCATACACTATTCTGCGTATTGCGCAAGCGCGTTCTCAGTGGATTGTCGTAGATTTTTATAGACAATGTAATGTGCAAATGTGAGTCCATCGAGATCTAAGCGTCTTCTAGTCTTCAGAACAACCTATGCGAGCTGTTATACAGCGAGTTGCTAGGGCTTCTGTTAAAGTAGGAGAAGAAGTGGTGAGTTCTGATACGCTCATCGAGTTTTAATCTCTTCTCTTTCCTCTTTTCAATCCAATTTCAATTTTTGCGCTTCAAATTTGTTGCTTCTTTGATGGCATCCTCCTACTACCAATTAGAACTTCTCTATCCCTCTTGAACTGACCATTACCTCTTGTTAAGACGTCTCCTTTGTCATTCTTTGACGCTACATACCGTTTATTATCTCAGAACGTCCATAGTTAGATGCGAAAGGTGGTCAAGAAAAACGGGTCAACCCCTAGCAAGAAGAAAAATAACCCATACCATGTGAAAGGTAACATTCAATAGAATTTTGGTGTTTATTTTAATGTGTTTTGGAGTCTTAGGAGCGCAGAACTCATATCGACTGCTTAAATTGCGCGAATTATGAGAGAAATTCAAGGAATTGGGCGCTGCTTTTCGCGGATGCTACTATAGTGCGTCTCGTACGCGATAGCAGCTGAGCACTTCTGCATAAATCGGCGACTTGGACATCCCCTCGCTAAACTCAGGACATTTCGAGACGATGCGTAGTAAAGGCGCGTGTTTCCACCGTTGCAAGAGTTTTTTGATTACTGTAAGCTCTCCGAGTCGCAACGGTACGATTTCTTATTTTTTTTTCTTCATTTTCTCTCGGTCTATTGTCGCTGGCGGAACGAACTATACTATCAAAGAGTTCTGGCACCGCATACACACGCTTGTTGGAAATATCAAAAAAAGTAGCGCGTTGTCAAAGAGGATTTTTTGACGTACTGAACGCGAATGTAACAGCCATTTTGTGCAGTAACCCATTTTGTATAGACGCGGACATGGTTTACGCCAGATGGTAGATGCGCATCTCGTAATAATGACCCAATACACAGAAGAGTTATTTGAAGTGCTGAACACGGACATCTCGTGCTTTTTTTTAACCGTAAGCACGTTTTTATGGGATTACTAAAGAAATGCTGTAGAGAGGAGGAAGAATGCCGATTTCGGGGTGGCTAACGGCGAAGAAAAGAGGACGAGAAGGAGACTAGCGGCTTTTCATCATCAAGTTGAACTATGTTTAGTGTTTCCACTCGTTTTAAACCTATACCAACTATCATACTACTCTAATATGTTGACTGGAAAATCGGAAAATTAAAATGAAATATAACAATAGACCCCGAACTGCCCAGGGAAGAATCGTGAAAGAATGCTAGCACTGAATAGCTGACACATCTGCGCATATCGTTGACACACATTGTGACTGACGCACGTCAACCGGCCCGAGCACAAGCTAGCAGCGGCTTCTTTACCTTCATTGTCTCCAGTCTTCCCAGGGTTTTTAACACAACTTCTTCATCGATTACGTGCCTACCTAGCCCGTTCGGATTCTCGAATGTTTTGCGAGTAAGATGATTTCTCAAGAATCTGCTGAAAAACTCTTGGCTCACGGCCTTGTAACCTATGCGTATGTACTAGTTTTCGTACGTAATGTTGTTCGCGCAGCTTGGTCAAATGCGAATTACAGTGAACTGCAAACGGCCGTAGACAAGGCGGCGCGGCGTTCTTGGACAGAGACACAGGGGCTCTGCATGCTGGCTTTGGTGTCTCTGCCCAAGGACTTTTAATTAATGTTAAAATTAACCTGTGAAAAATCGATTAAATTCACAAAAAAAATTAATAAAAAAAAAGGATAAAGTGGTCGGCGTTGATCAATCCCGTCATGTGGGATGCGCCACGCATTCGTCTTCATCTGAACATCGTAGAGGTGTTGAATGCGTATGTGCCCTATACAGTGACTTGCGGGGGGCATCCGATGAACCAAGTCAGCGCTTCATCCTCCCAGACTCCTCTGGTACCAATTTACCGACCCCGGAGGGATGGATGGCTTGGTTGGCCACGGGCGGCGGGATCGAACCATCGACCGTGTGCGTGCGCAGCGAGCCTCTTACCACTGCGCCACACGCGCCCAAAAAAGTTGGGAACCAAAAATGAGCTAATGCAGAAACTTTACTAATTTATGAAAAAAAAACTGGGAATTTATGCTGACCCATCCACGGGAAGGGGCGCCCTCCCTCCCAATCCACTATTACTATGTAAATGTACACATACAGTGAGCTCCAAACGGCCTGGTGAATGGGGCGGGTACCGCGGCGCGGCTTTCCCGGGCAGATACGCAGAGAAAAATCGGCACGTCGCCATTTTCAGCTACCTCTTCGTGCATTTTTACTAGTGGTTCAGGTCGCGCGAAATAGCGACGTATCGATTTTCCTCTGCGTCTCTGCCCAAAAGAGCCGCGCCGCGGTACTCGCCCCTCTCACACGACTGTTTGGAGTTCACTGTAAATTGCGAAGGATATTGCTTCTATTATGTAGCTATGGTCTAGTTCTAGCAAACAGCATTGAACCGAACCCTTCGGCCTCAATTTCTCCTCTCGCGGAGTAATCGGTGCCCCCTGAAAAATGCAAATTTTGTTGTGAGTCCTCAATCGAATTTTGAAAACGCATTAGTCCCACGGCGCGTTTCTGCTGGCCTTTAGTCAACACATAAAATGAAGGGGATGTTCGATGTCAAGTTTCACTGTGGTTATTACAGAGACAAACCCCTTCAACACAACTGAAATCGCTATTCCAGGTAGGATCCATAGGAAGAGGAGTTTGCGTTTTCGTGGGAATTTCCAGAGAAGATAGCGACGACGACATCGAATACATTGTCCGAAAAATCCTGAATGTTCGACTGTTCGAATCAGATAAGAAACGATGGGATAAGTCTGTCAAGGATGAAGGCTTAGAAGTGCTTTGTGTGAGCCAGTTCACGCTCTATGGCTTCCTTAAGGTACTTTTGGATCTATAAGAAACAATTCTTCTGATTCTTTGTCAAGATCATTTCAGGGAAATAAACTCGATTTCCACAATTCGATGAATCCAGAAGATGCTTCTGTGTTCTACAGTCGATTTATGGACAAGATGCGATCATCTTATTCGCATGATAAAATCCAGGTTAGTAAAGTTTGCAGGTTATTATCATTTGGAATTGTGCCAATTTCCAAGTAAAGGTCACTGTTGCAGGATGGACGATTTGCTGCAATGATGAATGTTGAAATTATTAACGACGGCCCAGTCACAATCAATCTAGACAGCAAGAACAGGGATTGACAGTGCAGAATTGTTATTGTATGTTATATTGTTTACTTTTGTTATCAAATGAAGATGTACAGAGACAATGTAGTTATTAACAACCCTAATATTTTGAAATCTGCAATTGCTAGAAGCGGAGAGTGGGCTGCTCTTAGGTGTTCGAATGGGTGGAGCTCATAGGATAGGCTGAACTGCTGGTAATCCGATTTATTTATTTATCCAATACATCGAAAACGGTGCGCCACAAAACAAAAATCGATGTTACTGCATTTTATACGCGCACATAATGAGCGAACTTCTTGTTCTAAACTCACTAAATAAAAATTGATGTGTACTGGTTAGTAGGCAAACAGTATACGCATCAAATATGTGAATAAGAATCAAATTCAGCTGGATACCATAAAAAAGAGCATGGTTACTCCACTTAATGGCACTGAAGAGCAGCGGAAATTTTATGGAAAGACGTCCCGTTGATTTACACCAGAGTCCGGATGCATCATCGACATTACCCATGGTAAAGGTATCAACGTACCCAAGTTAACCTTTCACCTGACACCCATCAACATGCTTACCCATACGTGACTTTGTCTATTCCCAGCTGCTACCCGTGGATGTGAGATAACCAATCTTTCCAAAGGTGCATCTCAGACAGCAGGACCGGATGCACCACTGTAACGATGGGTAATCGCATATTCATGGGTAACACCTGAGTATAGAGAATGTCATGCATGGGTAAAAATTTTGATGTGTGCCAGATGAGGGTTTAATGTAGTTACGTTGACACGTTTACTATGAGAAATATCAATGATGCATCCGGAGTCCCAGTGACCTGTAGGATTTTTCGAAAACCTAGAGAGCTTTTCTGGTGCGGTTGTTTTTTGTAGTTGAGGTACAGTTCAACTCCAAGGAAGTCTGGAAAAATTTAAAAATATGCTAAGGAACTTTAAGACTACTAGCACATCGAAAGTTTGACGGAAAGGTCTCATAAGTAGAAAGTAGGTCTCTCTTAGTGAAGCTGCCGGTAAATTCCTTGAGGGGTGTAACACCTAGAAGCGCAATCGCGCTGTTGACTTCATTCTGGGTGTGTAGCCTTATTCCTGAGGTGGGCGGCGTGAAAGAGTTCCGCGATTGGTCAAATCATGCAACCGGTCAATCGCAGAGCTCGGTCGCTCGCTTTTTCCAGGTACAACGCTCCGCACTCCTTCATTTTCGATGCGTATTGTATGTGGGCGGGCGCTCGCCCACACGAGACCGCCCACAATCAATACCTATCGAAATAAAGTCGCCGAAGTGACGGCCATGACACGTACTACATATACCACCGACGGCCGAGGCCACCACATGAGGTGGGTCTTGGCTAGAAATGGTATCCTTGTTTTGGTATCCGTGATTAGCTTATCGTTGATTTTACTAATAAACATTTCGAATGAGTACCCGGCAGTTCAATATTTTGTACGGCAGCGGAAGGTTGGTGGCTGGAGGAGTGAGCATGTACTGATCTCATCTCACTGACAACTTCGACTGCGGTGCGTTCCTCATCTTCCTGATGAGGCCAGACAAGGTCCTGTCATTGTCAAGGACGTTGTCATTACAGCTTACATATGTCGTGGTATTCTGGGATCTACACACGTGTGCGTGAATATAAGCAGAAGAATCCTATACGTGGCTTCTTCCTCGCTCGGCTGCTCAATGCTCTGCTTGTCGCTCAGGTTGCGGGATTGGCTTACAGGTGGATCGGCCTCTACTGAAGGAAAAAGCGTTCATACCTCTCGTTTGGCCTTTCAACGCTCCATCCAGAATCATCAGCTGTCTTTCCAGCATTTACGTTTATCTATATGTGGTTTGTGGATACTTCCTACAGTCTTCTATGCAAGCAACGATCTACATTTGTGTATACTTCTCCATGGCGTTCATGGCCCTCTGGTGCCTATTTTCTGCTTTGTTCTATGGCGTAGAAAGGATACCTCCGCATTGGTCGGTAAGTAACAACGCTTACTTCGTCACCTTGGCCTTCTATGGATAAAAAGCTACCCAAGGTGTCTGCGGAAGTGGATGCGAAGCTCAAAAGCTACACTCCATTCGAGAATGGTCGTTACGTGGTGGACAAATCTACTCCTGAACAGGTCCGTGAAGTCTATCCGTACATAATATCCTGTAACAGTCTTTTCCGCTGATGACACCATTTCCAGACGGTTCAACAGCATCGGATCCTCACCAGAGCCGCTTTGGACCTGGGAGTTGTTCAGGCGGAATGCGACCAAGCAGGCAGAAACAAGTAAATTTTACCTATTTCCTCCAGAAAAGTGAAATTCCCTTTATTGCGATTGCATGTGCAGGTACTGCTACATCTGTAGAACGTTGAAGCCGGATAGATCACATCATTGCTCGTCTTGTGGGCGATGCGTAGTTAAATTCGATCACCATTGTCCATGGATAAACCAATGCGTCAACCATGCCAACTACAAACCGTTCCTGCTCTACATATTCTACAGCACAATAACAGTCGCGTGGTAAGAGTGTTTCACACCAGTTGGAAACGTTGAATTTCTGGGTAAAGAGTTGATGAAAGAGCTTCATAGGTGCTTGGATCAGGAATCAATCCTAAAGAGTTAATTTAGAAAGAACATTTTTGATAAATCTCATCTGGACCAGCTTGCTTAACACATTGCAACACACACGATGTGATGCACATGGTGCATCACGCCCTTTCGTCCCCGTGTGGCCACGTGATGCACATGGTGCGTCACTCGGAATACGCTCTTTATGTCCACAAAGCGTTCTTCTGTCGTCAAGTGATGCAAATGGTGAATTACCAGAAAAAGGCCCTCTGACCACTCGCGCTCGCCATACAAAAATGTTTATCGGTCCGCAATGTGTTAAAATTTTACTCCATTTTCCAAAGAAGTTAGCCGTGCCGCACCAGCTCTGCGGCACGGCAGGCCAGTTGCATGCTGTGGTTGTCTGGTGTGCGAATTGCCGCGTAGCCTATGCTTTCCATGGCCAATTTTCTTATGTGTGATCCTTCCTATATACATAAACTTCCATTAATCTGCGTAAAAGCCGCAACGCCCTTCAAGCAGAGCGCCTAGAAGCGCCCTGCCGCGTCGAGTAGATGGTGCGGCGCGGTCTCGTTTTCCTGTGCGCAATAACGATAAACGCCCCTTGTATGAAGTAGACAATGTTAGTAGAAAATTTCAAGTGTTATATCAATGCCTGCACCTTCACGGCTTTCACGACGGTCACATGTAGTGTAGCTAGGAAGTGGATGATGAGCAAGTCCCGCGAGGAGTACAGATCTCCTCAGCAGATGCGCTCGCGAAGGTGCATAATACAGCACCCTCGTCCTCCACTTTCGACCAATCCCGACTCCGCCCACACGCTCCACAAAAATTGGGGTTGTAGAGCGGGTTTTTAGCAGTTTTTTTGCATAGTCACGTATGCCATTGTGATCAGCAGCTCCTGAGATGAATCCTTCTCATCCCAAGGACTATTCTGATGTGGAACGGTGCTGCTGAATGCACTAAAATGACTCAAAGACCAGTAGGAAGACCAAAGGACATGCTATGAGAATGAACACGAGAGCATATAGCCAAGAAGCTAAGAAAAAATCAAGAGAGATGCTCCAGTCATTAGTGGCACCTGTTTGTTTCCGCGCCACAATTTATATGTATGACATTTTCAGGTTTGTAGCAACATCATCAGAGTGCTTTGTACGATTTATCATTAATAGAAATTATCTGGAAGATGCTATCCCTCTATGTCATCTCATTGTTGTTATGGCAGCGTACGGCGTGTTTGGGTAAGACAAACGCATTTGAATAATTCTATGGGAGCTCAATGCGGTTACATGTCATCAAGGGGCCGGGCACATCACTGGAAAGATGGGTAATCGCATACCCATGAGTAACAGCTTGGTATAGACAATTTCACGTTCAGGTAAACATGCTGACAGGTGCCGGATAAAATTAATTGATAACTAAATAATTCTTCTACATTAGCACGTGTGTCATGAGTAATCCCAGTTATGTTTCTTGGTCCGGGGTCGATAATAGGGCTCACTTCAAGTGCTAATAGACGAATTCGCACAACGCTCATCCCCGTTACCTTTTGGGTATGGATACCTAACTGTCCACAGATGATAATGTCAGGAAATTATGAAAACTACAACGCCAATGAAGAAAAATCCATCCATCCCTCATTCAGTTATTATCCACTCGGTGAAATGCTCATCTTCCATTTTGGCTTACTGTCAATCAACGAAACCACTTGTGAACAAGCAAAGCCAGCTGTGCTGAAGTTCGTAACGAATTTTTGTCCTTATATTTTCAAGGATAGTCCTTATAACCATATATTTCACCTTTTCTAGGTTCGACTTCAAAGCAGACTATAACCTAGGCAAAATGAAGAACTTCCAGCAGGTTACAATAATCTTACCAGAAATTAATGGTTCTTTCCAACATGCTCACTTCTAGGTGTTCGGCTGGGGACTGTGGCTGTTTCCATTGAATACCAGCGCAGAAGATGGGATGCACTTCCGGATACGGTGCGATAAGCTTTTTTTAATACGTAAGATCAACATTGATCAAGAGGCTAGGAAAAATGATGGGAGTACTCTGAGGTGAAATTGAGGGCACAGAAAGTTCAAGCAGGGTTGAGGAGGAGGAAGAATGGGGTAGGGGGTGGATGAAGGAGCAAATTAAGCAGGTGCATGATTAGAAGTGCCTGTAGGCACGCAAGGTTCCCATAAGGACCATCCCTGGTTTTATCGTGAAGTGCACACGCCGTAAAAAGTTGAAAAAGGAAATTACAACTGCAATATTCAGTAAACAATGGAAAAGTGCATTTGTGGACGCAGGGCTCTCCTTGATTCAAAAATCCAATCAGGATTCTTGCGAACTCAAAGCTATACTAATGCAAACTTCAGGTGTTGAGGGACCTGTGCGACCTAAGTTTACCCTAAGAATCAAATTGTTTCGAGAAACTTCTTAGAGGTGCAGAATTCCATGACATTACGGGATGATTTCATATCCTTAGATTAGAGGGCGCATAACTGATTTCAATGGATAATTGAGATCACCCAGGGTAAACATTAGGACAACACACAAATTTACGCATTGTTAAAACGGGCGTTGACAGGTTTACCTGAGGTAATCTTAGTGGTGCATCTAGGCCAAGAACACATACTGGATAAATTTTCCAGAACAGGGGTCCCTGTCCTAATTCAGCAATTTTCGCTCCAATGGCAGATATTCTATGGATCATTGCGGGACAGAGAAATTAACCCTAGCTCAACATCTTTTATCATTTGAGCCAAATAAGCCTGATAGGACAGAGTAGGATTTCGCTGTTTCTGATCTTATACTATGAGGGATAGGAGGGAGTGCTGGGGCAAATTATCCTACCTTCTCAACCATGTTAAGCTGTTTATTCTCGAGTTTCGAGAGGGAAAATGGTCTGACGCTACGCGTGCGCGTGTTAAGCGTCCTTAGACATTTTGAAGCCTAAAGGTAATGCAAATAGACGATGTGGACCTCAATCTGGGGGTGAATTCTCGGAAGCAAAGGGTTCCGGTTTCGCCTCCAACAGGGTTTGAGAAACGGACTTGGACGGTGTCGGAGTTGAAGGGGGTTGTGGGCTAAGGCGGGTCATGGAAAATTCCCCCAAACAAAACTTGTGCATCTCTCGAACATCTCAAAAATTTCAGCTACGTGGATCCATCCAATCAAATGCGATTCAAGCGAGTGATAGTCGGCTCGACGAACAACGAAGTGACAGGCGTGTAGGTTCTGTGTTTCCTCCGAGCAGTGCACCGATATGACGTCTTCTCTTCTCAGGGAGCCACGATCAACGCCGTCGACGCCTTTTTGAGCGACCTCTTCCAGTCAAAGTCATTCCTAGATGATTCTGTTGCATTTACTATCACAATCTTCTCCAAGACTTCCATATGAACTATCTCTTTCTGAAGAGCTGATTATTCATACTATCGTAAATGGCATATAACAAATCCTTAAGTTCTAATATGTATTCATAGTGTGTAGTTCTTGAATAAAGTTGTGTTTTTTGTTGTGTTGTGGCAAAAGAGATCTCAGCACTGAGTTTAGATTATGTACGCTGGGTATTTATGGATTTTGGGCATATTTGAAGGAGTTCTATTAACGTGAGGGAAAAAGGGGCGTGGCCAAGCTCCTCAGATTGGCTCTTTCCGGCTGCCTGCCACGCTCACTTGTTTGAACTCGTGTGGTGTCGATTCCGGGATACGTGGGTAGATGTGCGTGGTGTCGTATGAGTTCAAACAGATGGGCGTGACGGGCATTGCCAACGCGCCAATCACAGCCGCCTGGTCACGCCTCTTTTCCCTCATAATGGTACACACTCCATTTGAAGGAGGGAAAAAGTGAATCAGATCCCCTTTCTGTTCCAATTTTTTCTTTGAGAATTTTTGGAAATTTTCAAACTTTCTTTGACGATGATTGAACCGATGCCTAATGAATTTGGTTAAATAAAGTTGGTATTCGAAACATAAGTGTAGTGGTGCTGGAATAAAAAAAAGAAATGGTGGAAATTAAAAAAAGGGAAATGTGAAAAGGAGGAAATGGAACTGAAAAAAAAAACAAGGAAACAAACTAAAAGGGAGCTAATACGACAACTTCGTCTTTGGTATTAAATAATTTTTGAGAAGCTGTATAGATATAGAAATTAAAAATTTATCATGTATAATAAAAAAAAACTAGGCGCTACGCCGCATCAATCACAATCGGTTATTATTTTAACTGAGATCGAGTAAGTGAAAATGAAGGCAAGTATCGAAGGCAGGATAGACTTCAGGAAAGAATAGAGAGTTGGCAGTGCCTTGGGATCAATCAAAAGAAAAGACGAATGCAGTTAAATAAAGAAATATCGGAACAAAGATCTAACACCAATGGGTAATGAAAGCAAAAAGCACAAATAAAACAACAAAATATATGATACAATTCACTTCAACAAGGATCAAACCGGAAAGAAGGACCGTAGCCTATATAAAGACGATGATGAGGATATTATCTTGAAAGAATTCTTGTGGTAGAGGAGAACGTGTCAATGAGAGAGAACAGACTAACGTAAACAACAGGTAATCTTACTATCATCTAACTATACACATTAAATAGTAAACAAATACAACAGGATGGAATTGGGCTTGAAACTCCTTAGCCACCACGGTCTGGCGAGCGCAGCCAAGCGGCTTTCAGGAACTCGGGTAAAATAAGGAGGACTCTTATAGAAACGACTGGAGCTAAACTTTCAGGAAGTGCACACAGGCTCCTCGAACTGCCCAGCAGAACTGGGGCCAATCGCTCTTTCGCCAAGTTTCCACGCTCACTTCCTCGTCGCCTATCTTCTGAGCCACTCGAATTTCAGCTCCTGTGTCTCCGAAAACCACCATTCGACCCTGGAAAGAGACAGGAGTACTTAAGGAACATCAAATTAATGGCAGCATCAACTACAGGGGGGAGAGCATAGGTTATTGTACATCGTTTGCTCGCTTATTTCCCGGCAGTAGCGAATTCGTTTCCGTCACCGTGGTTTGTGATTACAAAATAAAAGATCAAACGTTGTACGATAAGTCAGGCCCCCATCGGGTAGTAGACTATGGGCAAAACCTACGTTTTTTCTATTCGACTCGAAGCAGTATTCACCGCATCGTCGAGAATTGAAAGTGAATGTCAGATCGGAGTCGGTAGCAATCTAAATCGCAGCAATTATACGTTGTAAGAGAAGGGAAAGTACTTAAAATCCGTGCCAAGTAAACTGCCAGTCAATCGTCTTTGCACCACAGAAAACGAAGCCGCTCCCACCTATGCAGCGCGGCATACCAGAAGAGCGCTGTGGTTGTCGGCTGTTGCCGATACCACCGTTTTACACACACCAATCTAGGTATATGTTCGTCTGAATGTTCACAAGTGGCGAAATTAGCCGTGGAAACCATAGGTACAGCAGCTTTTCGGCACTGTCCGACGACCACAGAGCCCCGCTGGCCTGCCGCGTTGCGGATGTGATGCGGCACGGCCTCATTCTGTGGTGCAATAACGACTGACCATCGCTGTATGTATTCGCTCGTACAAACTAACCTGAAGAAGAGCAGCTATACTGGCACCATCACTCAACTGGAAATCGTTACCCGTCGGGCATATGAGACCGCTGGCAGAGGACGAGGAGCCGTCTTCCTCTTTCTGGGAGTGAACTTTATGTACGTTACTCTTACAAAACAACCAGATTACTGTGAATCTCTCTTGCTAAAAGTACTCACAAGTCCTTCATTGAGCTTGCTCAAGAACAGAGACTCCGATAAAGACAGACTCTCGTTCTCCTGCGTACAGAACGACTCCTGCTTAAACAGACAGGAAAATATTAGAATGCTAAAAGTTACTCGAGCGCTAATTCAGAGAAGTCATGTTACCTCTGCAGGTGGTGCAGACATGCTGGTCGCCTGTTGAATCAACGACGTCAGGAAATCGTCTTGGGCTGACACTGCAACGTTGGTTTCAGAAAGAGTGACGGACCAAAAATTTGTGCTACAATCAAAATAACAGTAATGGCTATTACAATAGTTATTTTTGGAAGAAAATACTGGTGGCAAGTGGGATCACATTTCATTTTATAAACTGTTTTCGAAATGAGGTCTTCAGAATATTTAGTACCCTAGTTTCATGACTGCTTATTGAATATCCATTACCAAATTTTGGAATTTTTTAATGATTGCAAAAGAGTTTCAGATTAACATTCCTCCTGTGATTCCTAAGGTTCGCTTTGAGAAAGGCCCTTTTTGACAGTGATTTTCACGGTGTTCCGTTATTCACCAACGCTCTTGACTGCTACCAACTACGATGCTTTCAGAGTCTGTATTTCTTTATTTTCTCGATTGTATGATATAGGGTGGTCACAAGGCAAACTTTTGTATAGAAAGGGAACTGGAGAAAGTCGACTTATTCAGTTGGAAAATGGGGAAGTTTTGGATAAAAAACAAAATTTATGAGGCAATGTGAGCTCGAGCAGTTCGGTATGAGGGAAAATGAGGAATATTAGCCCCATAACATTACTATCCAAGGAAATAAATATATTTTAACTAATGTTCGAATAACTCAACATTTCTCTTGTTCGAATATTCAAAAAATTCGGTCATTCGAGTTGCTCGGGAACCCAGAATACTCGACCATTCAAACAGCCGAATATTTTCAAAAGTGCCAAAACACTGTTGCTAATAAAGTAGCAGAAGACAGGATACATATTTGGTAATTGTTACTAACTCTTCTATAATAGTTTCTTGTGGTCTGACGGTTTTTTTACCTCCACTAACGATAGGTTTTTCAATGGCCCGTTAATGAGTTATATGGCATTTTTGGATGGGAAGCAAAACAGGGCTTTTTGGTTTTTTACCATGGCGCAGAGCGAAATTCCGCTGCTCTCAGCAGCACGATGGGGGTTCGATTCCTCTGTCGAATGACATTTTTGCAAAAATTGGATTCCACTATACAATTTCTATGAATCCACTTCCGCCTGGGCAATTGAAATAGTCGGTTCGTTATCACAAGAAGGCGTAGTTTCGTCCATATCGACTCCTTATTTGCTACACGACTAAACCTTCTTACTTCCTAGTCGAAAATGCCTATCAGTGGGCACAAACTCGGATCGTAAAAGAAACAGTTTTCATGTTTCATGGCAAAAAATATTGCTAAAAATGAATTCGAAGGTAGCAGACTTCCCGAAAAAAAGTGTGAAAAAACTTCGGAACTCTTTACTGGTGAAAAGTTCAGCATATATTGGTTTAAAACACAATCTGCCCTCTAGAAGCCTATTATGTTCACGAGATTGTAGAACATTCCAGAGCGAGCGTTTCTCCTCTACGGGAACAGCGTCAACAGACGGGAAAAAAGGAGAAAATGGTGCTGCCGTGCGAAGAACGCACGACTTGTTTGAGTTGTTATTGTTGCAAGTCAATGGGCCTGCATTGCATATACCAGTTTCTTTAGTGCTGGCATTCTATTATGTATTCCGTTCCCCGGGTTCTTCACGGGTAATATAACTCAAAGATCGATTGCCGTCTATCTATAGAATACCAGTAGTCGGGTGTTTGCGAGAAATTTCCATGCAACTCACTCCCAATCTTCACATCGGCGGTGGCGAAAGGGTTAAACGCTTGCATCTGATGTCGTTGATTCGTCAACGCCTTGAGCAACGCATCCTCAGACTTGAAACGCACGAGAATTTTGTGAACGAAAACGTCCCTGTTGTGAATCCCACGACAGGGCATCGGCAACGTACCTTCCGTGATCGTGGAGCATAGTTTGCTGGTGCTTGCGAGTTGATTTTCTCCTCGCATATTGCCCATAGTCCTCCTGGCCCTGGAATGAGCTATGTTTCCTTTCCAGGTCCCCCGTCCGCCTTCGATCATAATACCTGTGTCGTGTTTCCGTTTCAAGTGAAACTTCATTGTAGTAGGGCTTCGGTCATTCGTCACCCAATGGCAGAAACGACATCGTACGCCAGCCAGACCATGACCTCGAAGATCGGTGAAAAACTCCCATACCTGAAAATCTAGACGTGTATGTGAGTTGCATGAACGTTCCTGAGAAGTTTCTCGCCTAATCGTTCTTCTAAAGTGGACGAGTTTTCCAGACCGCAGCAAATAGGAAATTTTGGCGATAGAAGTATTAACATCTATCGCATCTGTCACCCTTTGCTTAAAGGCAGCACCCACGGAAATTTTCATGTTCGAGATTTTGATAGTTTTGGATACTTAGCAATGGTGCCAACAATTCTACGAAAATTGCATCGTCGTAGGCATCAGCATTCTCAAGATAAAGAGAGATTGAGTTTGTGCTGGCGATCAATTAGGATGAGTTATAGTATGATATGAATGGGTGTCTTTGTTTACAATCACTTTCTTCCATTATGATAAACTTGCTTTCATTCCCATCTCAATCCGGTTTAAGCCCGGGTAACTCGGCCATCTTCTGCAAACGGGCTGAAGTGGTGGCGACGAGAACCGTCTTTCTAGTAGGATTTGTCTAAGTTGATCACTACATATGTCTTCACTGTAGGGCTAAACCTAGAAATTCAGTGAAATCTGTGAAGACAAAATTTCCGTGGGTGCTGCCTTTAAAGAAACTGCCCACCTCAGAATGGTTTTTTAGAGATTTTCATGAAAAAGAATCTCCAAAAGCATGAGCCACTGTCGTCATCAACAACCCAGCATGTAAGGGATGGAGGTCGCAGCCGGGGCATCCCGTCCATCGACGCACTTTTACTCAACCTCCATCTCTGGAGTGTACCCTTCCTCTGCCTTTTGCCTAGGCTAGGTCAACGCTCTTAGTGGGAAAATATTTTCTTCGAAGGCCTTATGCTTAGGTTATATTTATTTATTTGTTTATTTATTGCACGTGCACAGCATGATAAAGAAAATAAAACAACAAAAAATGCAAAAAAAAAAACGGATACAAGTAAGAAAACATAGAGACTGCCATTATTTACAGCTGACGGTATAGAACTACTTTAAATTTTTTAAGATTACCTGAAAAAACTCATTCTTTTTGTTAATTTAGCATAATCGGTGCCCCCTCCTACATGTGAAGAATTCTCTACGAAAAGATTTTGATTTTCATAGTGAAGTCTGTTTTTACTCCCTCTAGTATTGGAGGTCGAAAAGTGAAAAAAATCATCTTGTTTGAGACCACTACTATTCATAATGAGTTTATGCACCAAGATGAGGTCATTTCTTTCTCTCCTTTTTTGAAGAGGCTCAAGATTAAGCATCTTGTTCCTTACCAACCCCCTAGGGATAGAACTAAAGTGGAACCCAAGCGCTTTCACGAACACCTTCCTTGTAAAGCTATTCTGAACCCTTTCCAGCCTTGCAACATCCTTCTTCTTACGATTAGTGGGAAAGAAGATAACTGTGCCATATTCCAGCACTGGTCTTACATAAGTCTCGTTTGCTTTAATTAAGACAATCGGATCCTTAGTTAACAAAGCCCGAAATAGTTGGTAGAGTCTGCCAATGGATTTACATTTTTGAATTTTTTCCTCCTCCTCCTCTCTGTAATTGCCACAGTTCTACAAATTCTTCAATAAGATTTAATTTTTAGTCATACCAACACCTCGTGCGACAATAAAATTTCTTAATAAAACTTCAATCAAATTAAAATTTGCAAAATAACGCGCACCATTAGATACGTCTTTCTAATTCCATACCTTCTAAGTGGTACCTATTTGTTCGCTCCAAATTTCACCAGAACCAGCGTTTTTCAGTAACGGACACACCGCTTGCATTTCCATCGCGTGCACGATGAGTTTACTTTGCAAAATCGCCAATTTTACGTTATTACACTGGAAATCTTCAACCTGCAAAGAGATGAAGAGTTTGGCGTAACCCTTATTTTGACTGAAGAGCTGGTGTGACTCCACACAAGGAACTGATGCAAAAACTAGGTAGTGCGACAAAATTAATTCTGGAGAGAGAAGAGGACCGCGTAGGGCGTCTGATCACCGCGACGAGGTTCAGGGCTTCGGTTAGATAAATAACTGATATAGCCTCTAATATCAAAAAACACATAGTTACAAATACTTTCATAGCCGAGGTTATAAGAATCAGCAGAACTTGCTATAAAAATGGAGACTTCAGGAACAGAATTGTAAGCCTATGTGCGGCAAGTGTCGAGAACGGATGGGGCTCATCAGCAATAGTAGAACATTATGTCACTCCTTTAGAAATGAAGCTATTGTTATGAGAAAATACGGCTTTAAAAGTGTGGTACATTTCCCACTCATACAAGAAGGCGCAGTTCACTTGCTCTAACGACAACCATGTGAACGCCTACAGGCGGGAAGCATCCAGATACAAATATCAAGTAGGCTTCAAATCTAGCATCATCGTCTCTCGTCAAATTTTATTCATCATTTCTTTAAATTTATGCATTGTACTCATCTACTTTGGAAGTCTCCTTGGGAACTACTGATGAGGGGCGCCAAAGAGATCACACTACCAGACTAGTCCAAGCCCCGAAACCGGATCAGCGTGAAAATTTAAAGTTTATCCTCCTTAGCTTTATTTCGAAATTCTCCTTACAGTTAACATAATGCTCTAGAATTGTTTTTGTTAAATTCAGCAATGCCAGACATATCGATCATATCATACAAGATTTTTCAATGACCTGGCTTGGATGGCTTTACTATAGGCGATTGAGACTTTCTACAACTTCCACAGGCAGTGAAGCACTTAGAAGCGTCATCACCCCGTAGGTAACCGGAGTGATACACACAGAAATGAATCCTCGTAAACATTCTGAGGAATGTTCCTAGGAATGCTTAATGGAACACAACGAGAAACCCGTTGCGTTTCGTGTTTGAGGTGCTTTTTCAGAGCTTCTAGCGCTAGAGAGGCACCAGAATAACCGAGAATTGATTCACTGATGAACAATTCTGTACGTAGCTAATCGATAATGAGCAAAATCAATACAAAGTACAAAACTAAAAACAGAGTTTGGTTTCCGAGGTTTTTTTTTCACCAAGAAACTGGTGTAATTCTTCAACTTGGATACTGATTTTAAATGCAGCCGTGATGGAATGAAATTTTTTCAAACATTAATTCCAAAAAATGGGCGGGGTCTCTGCACCTTCAGACATTCATCAGACAATTCTTTTAGCATACCTAGTTTAACTTACAGAGGCTGAATCACGGCTAACTGAGGATAGCCAGACAAGATTTCTTTGACCAATTTTAACAAAAAATATAATATTTGCAAATTTTACTCGAAATAACGAGCCATAAATTTGAGCAGGAACCACCAAGTTAAGATTGGTGCGAATGAGTAGAGGTAAAATCGCTGACCATTATTTAATTCTTTTCTATATTTACCTAGGTAACTTTTACTTTTATTAACAAACCTATTGGTATGGTAAGTAGTACAGGATAGATTTTACCACGGCAGTGGATTCGTCCTAATTTTTGGAACGCTCAGCCCCTATATGATTTTTCGCGCCTATTCAACCTGGGCGCGCGATGGACCACGGCTGCCACGATTCCCATCGGACCAGGACCATACAGGTCAGCCACTTTTTATACAACCTCTTCTCCTTACTGAGGAGTTCCGGGGGATGTTGTTTACCACTTTGGCTGTAGTGGAAGGAACGAAACGGACATTTTAATTTTCTATTCGTTTTTCTTCTCTATTTTTTTTTTCATTAATAAGTTCATTTATGTTTATGGATCTTGATATTTAGTGGAATAGTTGGTTCAAAGAATTCGTCTGTGACTTTGTCTGCAATTACGGCTCCTGCGTGGTGTCAACCGGCTGAATAGCTGGTTCGCTCTAATTTTTACAGTTCACTCTGGGAGTTTTCATATGTTAATTCTGGGATTCTTTAATATTTTTACCATCACTTAGTAAAAGCCTCTACCGGACATACTGGAGAGAACTATCAGCCAGCCAACACCGCGCCTCAGCCGCAATTGCAGACAAAGTCAAAGACGCACTTTCTAAGCTACCCCACTTTATTTTTTTATTTGGAGCATTACCAAGAGTTTCTTTCTGAACTAAGGGAATAATTAATATACTAAGATGAATCAAAAAGATAATCAAAAACGATTACTGAATGGTGGTTACTCGCCCGTCGCTCCCCTTACACCTCTTGCAAATGCTGTATGATCAACTGTTCCTACCCAAGAACAAGTGAATTTATGGACTGTTACAGTAAAATGGATGGACGAAAGAAATTTCTTTGTCTGGATAGTGCGAGAGTTTACTGTTATAAACAAAAAGCAGGTGAAAATATTGCTGCACAGCGGCCTAGGTTTCCAAAAAGCCGTTGAATTGTGGAGTTTCCAGACACAATACCGTTTGACTTCCTGAAAAAAGGCGCGCGCGACGCATTAATTTGTCACACAAGGAAGTCTGGCCATAATTCTCCGGAACAGGAACTGTAACTTTTCAAAAACAGATAGGTGTACTCTTCTGGCAGAGCCAAAATTGTAGAAAGTCCTGATAGTGAGTCTTTTTTTTTGAATTTGGTTATTAGTCCTGTCACTCAGTTAACACACATCAATGGTAGATATAGAATGCGGCTCCTCGAGCTTGGAAACACCTGAATTTCGCAGTATAAACGAGTCGAATTTTAAATGACAGAATCTAATAGTTACTGGTTTCAACACAAGCGATGGTGAAAGTTCATGAACAAAGTATGGCGCGGTTTTGCCCTCAAGGTGGTTTGTGGAAGAGAACGGGACGTGGTGGACGTCTTTGGTTTAGGTAGAGGTTACGGGTTTGAGTTAGGTCACTGGTAATTCTTTTAAAAAGATGTACTGATTAGCAGAAAAATGAAATGAAAGTTCATAAGCGCTTTTGTAGCGAAAATCTCCACAAAATCATTAGCCAACTAACCGCCTTTGTCGGTAAAAATTAGGATGCTCACCCAGTAACAATACTAGTGATTATTGCTATTGTTAATGGTGGAATTAGTATCAAAATATGTATGGCCGCTGGATGTACGTAGATACTTAAAGATTATGTCGATTTCTGGATTTCTGACATGCAATACTTCACAATCGAGAAGATAAAGGTGAACTCTACAAAATGCTTGGTAATCGGGTAATGGGGTAATAGGCCATAGACCCAACTTTTAAAAATAGGTATATTTAGGAGAGAATGCTGTATCAGTCATATACGAATTCAAAATGTCAACCTTAGCTGAGTTGAAATTTCGGATTTCCAAGGGAGGTGGAGAAAGCCAACTCCTGAGGAATGCTATGAACAGTTTAGGGCCTTCTTTTTTCCAACCTTCAGATTTTTCAAAGCTGGTTCCGAATTTATGCATAAATGCCAGGTTATTCGATTTTCAATACGGAATCAACTATAATATAAAAATCATACATTTTCAAACCTGTCATGCTCTGCGTGATATGACTCTTTGAAATAAATGCGGATTTCTTTTATTTCACTCTCAAGAAAACTATGAACGAACGACGCTTTGTAATGGATTAATATGTCAGGCAAATTTTTTTCCTTTCTAGGACTTTGAGCACTATTGTAGGCGCCACACGGCCGACAGTAAAATTAGTAAAAACTTTACGTGTGTTTACATTCTGCTGATAACGTGCAAAAGGTGTAGAATTATCGGTTTTTCCGATACGCAGCCCACGCTTGCTTCGTTATTCTAGAATTTATGTGTAAATCTCGAAATAAACAATGGATGAATCTCGAAATAAACGACATTTCCTGAGAATTAATCGATAGTGAATTAGAAAAAGGTGTACTTTCCGTGCGAAAAATATGTAATGAATGATGGAATTTGATTTGGCAAGCCAGTTAAGTGGATGGAGAAGAAAGAAAGAAGAAAGAGTGATCAATAAAGAGAGGAGAGAGGACAGAAAATGCTCGAACATTGGATTTTTTGATTCCTTGGAATTAAACTAAAAGGATTTCTCATTTGCCTTGTCTTTTCCTCACTACAACAAGAATTTGCAATTTTTTCTTTCACTCTTCCATCTTCAGCCGATGAAGGATTGTACTAGTATGGAGATCACTTCTTCGGCTAACAGTGTGGAGGATTTTGTTTCAATATTACCCTACTCTTAATCCAGGCTGAACTTGCATTAAAATAATTTGCATGCAAAATAGAGGGTTAGAAGTGAGTAAGCTGTTCACGGCACAGAAAACAAGCCCTTACACCTTGGACCATCGTCGGAATTTATTTACAAGAAGCACTTGCTAGTGAAACAGTTTTCATTTTTGGCAACTATAGTTTTCTCTAAAAGAAGATGATTTTGAAGGAAAAAATATCCTGAAGGAGGCGTCATTCACCGAAAGCCTATAAATTAGAGCGTTAATCAATGAAACTCGCATCTCGAGTTGAGTACAATTTTGTAAAATTTACTAAATTGTTCCAGAAGCTTTGCTCCGAATTTTACACCCTTTTCCAAACAATCATAGCATTCATCTTTTGAGAGAACATAATCCGTCAATTTTTATAGTTGAGAAGTAGTAGACATTCTATTGCACCCGTAAAAAACTCAATATTTTGGAACTCAAAGAGTGAGTATTTCAGTATACCCTGGGGATAATGAATATGTATAATCCTAGCCCATGACCGATAATTATGTACGTCGTTATCCTCTTAGGGAAGGTGAAAAGGCCCCCTACAAGATCTAGAGCCAGATCACAGAAAAATAAAAATAAATAAAATATACGATTAAAATATAAAAAAGAAACTTAATTTGATACCACTGCTCACACCATCAGAAAAGGTAATCCCGGCTGGTGTTAAGTTTAGCACATAGACATCTTCTTCCACACGTTCCCAATCGCCGACGGGATTCCTCCAAAAAAAATGCTTTCTTAGAAGTACCAAAAGCCTTTTACCAAACCCCATCCTCCATAGGATAGGACTTCTCTAGAGTGTGGAATTTTCAGATGTTCATGACCTTTCTGCCTTTTTTATCCATTCATTCACAAAAACAAACTGAAAAATATCTCAGAAATTGGAAAACTGTGTGGAATTCCCGTTGTCCTTCTGGTTAGTCCGGCGCACACCTTTGACGTCGCGCTCTCGTTGTAATGCGATGAGTGGACACAGCGCTGATTGGTGTGCCACACTTTACGAATGGTAGCAGTAATGTGATCCAAATTCTACCGGGGGAATTTTCTTCCGCAAAATCCCTGAATACATGCGAGAAGGCCAGAAAAGTGATACATATGTAGTTCAACAATCTTGGAGGATTATGGGAAAAGGACAAAAAGAACGACCACTTTCCAGGTTCCCCACAGGTGTCTGCAAGGCTCGTAGGGTAAAGGATATCTCAAAAACTGCCCCAGGTGTTTCTATGATATAGGTGCCTCTCTGGGTACCTTTTAGCCGGAATAAAAATCGAATAAATCTTAATAATCTGACTAGCGTTTCAAAAGTCTATCCAAAAAAATTAAATATTAAGCAAAATATCAAAAATTGGACCGCTTAGAATGACAAATAACCCCTCCTTGAGTTTACACTATTCGCCCAGGTATTGAGAGATTCCTCTGCCTTGGTCAAGTCACTCAAGGCATTCGGTTATCCAAGCCCTCTGATGATGACCCGCGGAGGAAAGAGACCAAGCTGAGTTTTCCTTTTTCAGGGAGAGGCGGAATCCTGAGTCACTGGGCTTAAACTTTCCCAGCTATTCGTGCGCCATTGAGTTTTCATATCTAATTAAATAAAGAATTGAAGAAAGCGATGGGTAAACAAAATCTAAGTAAATAAAGAAATAAAGAAAGCGATGGGTAAACAAAATGCACTCCTTTCTCAGCTATATATTAGACCAACAAACGGCCGCCAAACCCCAACGATCTAGGCTTAGTGACCCTTACTGTACTCAAAATAGCACCAAGGATTAACTTCACAACCTCTAAACCAAAGAATTTGGCCCAAAAACCTGACTAGGGACCATTCAGTCTTTGTGACATCATAAACTTTGGATAAATAAACCATAGATTCCAACAAGTTTCTATGATAGTTCTTTTTCATTGCTGTCATTTTGAAGGGTAACATTGTGTCTCGGCGTCATCTCTCATTGAAGTAAATAAATAAATAAATAAAATTCAAATGAATAAATAAATAAGTAAATAAATAAATAAGGAATCTCTAGTACCATCTAGCAAAAAGCCTCTGTTCAACAACGGTTCTTGGAAACCTTCATTTCCTTTCATCCCTCTCCATTATCCCCCATTCACCAGCCACCCCTAACCAACCCCTTAGCTGAAGATGATGGTGAAATTCGCCCAGTATTTCTTCCGAAAAACAGAACGCATGCGTCCTCCAAATTTAGTGACTGAAACGAGCTGGTTAGTGGTTTTTCCGCCGCTGCTGGCGTTATTTTTCTGATGTTTACGTCCCGAAATATCGTGAAATGAATATAGCAGTTATTAATGTGAAGCGGCTGAAACAGTCTCCCTGGTGTGTGACTGGTTTACGAGGGGAGGTGCGTACATACATCGCCCGGAGTGCAACAAAATGTAGTCGCATGCCCTTGGAAGGAGGGATTGTGTGTCAAGTTCCAGGGGCCGACTGCATAGCAATGAATCATGAGAAGCAGCCCCGGCCGGCCATAGTGCATCACAACTTCTTTGGCGGCACACACCGCACACACACACTTGAGCGAACCGAAACTGACTAGTGCCGGGTGATGTGCTTGTGTTCGTGTGGAGGCAGTGAAAGCCTGTTTCGCGTTAAAGCCCATTTCGTTGTGTAATTTTTGGACGCGTCGCCCATCATCCCTGAAGTCAAGTTCTAGGCGCAGCCCTGTCGTCCTTGCGCTGGGAATTCTACGCCGACGACGACGACGACAACCAGAATTCAATCCCAGCCTACTTAGCGCGGTGAGCAGAGCCATGGCGAGCGAGCGAACGGGCCCCGACGCTTTTCTGTCTGCGCGAGTGTGAACGCGAAAGAAGCGCTGGATTCGTGCGTCACCAAATTCGCCTCCATGAAATCCTGTTTTCGAGCGCCGACCGAATCCGAATTGGCAACTGAAATATGCGCCGCCGCTGCGTGGGTGGACGACGGCCGCTGCGACCGCCGCCGCAGCCGACGACGACGACGATTATCGTCGGCAACGATCGCCGACAGCTTGATGTAGATGACGCAAGAGAAAAACAATGCTGCTCTGCATAGTATGCATAGTTAGTAGATGTTCGTTACAAGGGCTGTGGAATGTGAGGAAACGCAGCTTTGGGAAATGGGAAATGAGAAAAAAATGTTCATGGAGAACCCTCGGCGCTTTTCTCCCACTGCAATGGAGATAATTTACTACGGAGACAACCTTCACAAATCATGGTTTGATTCAAATGAAATAACCCTGCTGTTGTTGGGTCTAACAAATCCAATAAATTAGCCGATCCAAGAAATTAATCGTTCTGTTGTTAGATAATAAAATGTTGCTTGTTCAAAAGTAGTTGAAACTCTCATATGAAACCCAGCCTCCATGAGAAAGGACTGTTCTTGTATCATAAAATTTATTCGTAACTGTTCCAGATTTGCCCCGTTTGTTCAAAAGAGAGTTAGCTTTCTGGTCAAATTTTTGATCAATTTTCCCAGAAAAAAATTGCATTTAAAATCACTTTAAAAAAAACAGAGGCATCACTCGAGAATGAGAAATCCTTACAACGACTCGGCCATTTCTGAATTAAGAAGCTTCCGTGAAATTTTCAATCCAATGAAATAGGCTTAACAGGCGGAGAAAAAATCACACTGAAAGGGAAAATCCATAAAAAAACACCTTGACCAAGAATAACCACAATTTCATGCAATATTTCGAGAAATAATGAAATCTAGAATAAGATTGACGAACATTCCTTGGAAGGTACTGATCTTCCTGGTGTTCTGAAGCGGATAGGTTCTCCTAGTAAAATGGGTGGACAATTTTTAAGCCACTATTCTCAGTTAGCAATCATGGAATAGATAAATGGTGACGTCAGCAAGATCGTCCACAGTTACTGGGAAAACTTTAGACGAACGGGAAACCTAAAAGCTTCCAGGGAATCGTCACAGATCCCAGTGCCGAAGTGCTTTAGGATAGATAGGATAGGGACTGATAGATAGTGATATAGATAATGATATGACAGCGTTTTCAGGATTCTAGAGCAGCAGCATCTATGACGCCAAGGAAATTTTATGGCTTTTTTCTTGAAAATATCTATTAGAATATGAAGTTATACATATTTACTGTCAAATAAAGCAAAAAAAAAAGAGAAAAATATCGAAATTACTACAAATGGAGATAAATGAACCTCTCAATTCCATATTTCCGCCCATCTCTAATCGAGAAGTTGTAAATGAGCTATTTCATCTCTAGTTCTGTGATATGGCGTCAATCGATCAGATAAAAAAAAAACGAAAAAATTTCCAACTTGAGTGATTCCTCCAGCAAATTGTTAAATCAAATAAAGATATCCTCATGACACAAATAATGTTTGTCTTAAAGAAAACCGAATGGACCAAAATGGGCCATAGGATGGACCCTATAAGCTCGACCGTATGGAAGAAAAAACTTTTTTTCCAGCATGCATGAAAGCAAAGATACAACTCAAGTCTTTCTTGGGATGGGCCAAGGCTTTGATATTTCACGCCCCAAAAATTAGAATCATCCATACATCTCTTCCCGAGTTAAGTACGTAAAATACTTACTTGCACCTCACAATCAACGACAAGGAAGTAGAACAAACATGCGAACGAGTTCCCAAAGTGTGAAGAAAAAACATTCGCAACATGTGATGTGCAATAATGGAGAGCAATTCGAGGAAAAAACGCGTCCATGAAGAGGTGAACTGTAAGGTGAGCACGAGAACACCCCCACTTGACGTCAGCGTTCTATGAACGCTTTTTTCCGATGCTAATACGGCAGTTATCGAGAATTTTCGCGAGAAGAGTAACATGAGACGGGCAAGAATTTTGAGTGAGAAATGGTGAAATGGTGAAAAAAATCGAATTTCAGGATAGATTTCAGGAAATGCACATACCGGATTGCTTTTCTTCCGGCCAGCATTGCGAGGATTTGGCACGTTCGGTGCAGGAGCCAGCCCGGTTCGATTAAACATCGGTCTAGGTGAGGAAAATGATCGGATGACTGATGAGATATGAAGAAAAATGATGCGACGAAGATAGAGCACGTATTTACAACAGAATCATGTACATACAACAGAACAGCAATTCAGAGATGTTGGTCGGG
>JARK01001354.1:655119-683861 GCA_000688135.1 Ancylostoma ceylanicum | reverse complement strand
CCCCCCGATCCACACCCATTCAGGCTGCAGCAGCCCGGGGCCGGGACTCGTCCCGCGTGAATTCCATACCCATAAACACGTCACACTGTCACTACTGCCTAAACCAGCGACGTGAAGCAACCAGCCGGCGACCGCTCCGCTCGAGAGGGAATAGTCGTAAATTTATTAACTGGTTCATGGGAACGTCATACTCCTTTGTCGAAAGTGCAGCTGTACAGAAACAAAAAGAATTTTCCATACAATCAGGTACTCGTCGTTCACGAAAGGGGAAGCGAACTAGGGGCGGAGGCAACGATGCGAGTGGAATTCCCTACGATCTAGCCATATAAATTCGCTAACCCTCAATAAAGAGGCGGGGGGGGGTAGTGGTGGTAGTGAAGAGGTTGGCGGCGGAAAGTCGCGCATCATCGAGAATGGATAGGTCAATCTTCCTAAATTGCTGCATGAACACTTCGTGAAATTAGGCAATTTTTTCTATTGTCCCACTTTTCAACCTTTATTTTATTTATATTTTTAAAAAATTAATTTCACAGCAGTCAAATCAAACTCCAACTTTTTGAATTTTTGAAACTTAATTTAATTTTTAATTTCGATTTTTCTCCATGGCTGTTTCGGTCAGGTTCGTAATTCTAGTACGTCACGATTCTAACCATCTAAGTCATCAACTGAATCGCAGAATTTTCCTGGCTGGAAACGCCCCTATTGTTAGTGAGGTGGAAGTTATCATGAGTCTTCCCTGAAGCTTACTGGACCTATACAAGATGAGTAATGGATGATAAGAAATAAATTTCTCGCTGTTGGTCTCAGGGCTTAACTAGACCAACAGTGAGAGACTTCCTTGGTGCCCCTCATCGGTAGTTCCCCAAGGAAGTTTCAAAAGGATAGTCTTATATTTTATACCAGCCTCCCTCCCCTCAGGAAAATTCCGGCCTTCACCTCAAACAGTCGAATGAACCAGAAATCTAAAACTTTAAAAATAAGATAAAAGTATACATGCTGACCCTTTCTCGAATTTTCGAGCTGGTTTCCTGATTACCAGCAAGATCACTTAAAATTAACTAATCGGTCCTTATTCAGTCTTATGAATCCTATCAGTCAGCAGTGATAACCTCCGTACCTCAGCCCCCCCCCCCCCGCGCAATCACTGAAATTTGCAGATTTTGACCGCTTAGTGAATAACCAAATGAGTAAGATTTTGACCAAATCGAATAAATCTCGAGCAATCACTTGAATATTCGAATACGTACAATAAGCTAGGAGATGGTGGTCGCTGGAATCACGAGTTTTTTCTTTCCCTTCCTTACTCTCGGATTTCAGGTGGTGGTGGGTAGGTGGGGGGGGGCTAATCCTTTGATTACTAGAAAATTCGCTTATTCGAATGAATGTTAGTTTCACTGATTTTTTACAATGGCAATATTATTAGGAACTATTCGAATATCATTCGTTCCGGTAAACACCCTATAAATGAGCGAGTATTGATAGCCGTTCTTCCTCACCTTCCCTCCAGAAATGCGAAGAAGAATGAAAAAGCTGCAAGGCCTGAAATCAAATCACGAAGTGTAATAGCGCTCGATAGACGGCTAATGGATCGGCATCAGGGATATCTGTGAAAAATCGTTAATCGTAAACATCCTGCAACGATCGTAAACTTTGTAGTCACGTCTTCAGAGCTAGCATCGTCATGGTAAAGTTCTAGTTTTAACAAAGAAAGAAAAATTATGTAGGCTTCCAATTTATCCCAAAGGGCATGGAACTATATCCTACATAATTTTTAGACCAAATCAGTAGCCAAAGAACACTCTGTGGATGATTGCTCAGACAAGCGCTGACAAAACACAGAACCATGTAAGTGCGTGACCAGTTTGTTGGTGAAATGAATTTTTTTGTAATAGTAATGTGACCCTCGAATTATTGCGGAACAGAAGCGAGTTTCTGCGAGTCGACATTTAAAAATTTACAGTCGAAGTGTCGCGTGCCAGTCATGGATATAAAATTGGAAATTCTTATTCAACCAGTCTGTCCGTCCGGCTTACGCCGGACTTCCAGACTTCTATTGATACTCGCTTCGCGCGCATACTTTACATTATATAAAAAACCCTGGAGAACCTTTCGTAAGATATGAATCAATATTCATATATGTAGAGCCAACGATCTCCTGGAACTTGCTCAAATCCGTTAGAGGTGGCCTTCTCTCGTCTCCTCAAAGTGATTCTCCTTCGTTGGTCCTGTGGGCAATCAATGTTTGAATGTAACCGATACTGCGCAAANTCAATCAAACACAATTACGATGAAGGCAGCTTTCACTCCATCATTGTCCTAGAAAGATAGAACCTAGAGCACCCTTTCACGATAACCGATCGATGGCGACGGCGGTAGCAGAGGGCGTGGCCGCGCGTTGGTCCCGCAGCGCGCGCACGATTACGGTAGATTTTGCAGCGCCGGGCCTGCAGAGAGTGGCTTCTGGCATACCCCTCCCGCAACGGTGGACCCCTTGTACAGCTCTAGGCCACGCCCCCTGAATTTCGTTTCAGACACACACACTCACACACACACGGAGTAAGCGCTTTATTATAAGTCATGATTCTTGACAGTTAGTTTTCTTGTTAACCACAAATGTGATGAACAACTACCGAGAAAATCCAGATTCGCCACTGCAGCGACGATTCCATCGTGAGCGGCGCGGTCGCGCAGCGTGCTTTTCGAGGCCGTGGATGAGTCACCGCCATCTACGCCCACTGTACGTACTATTCGCATGTTAATGTACCCAGGTGGATAGTGAAGCATCAAGTAATTCTTGTTGGTATTCCATGAACCAAGAACTGCTGGATTAATTGGAGCATAGCCTTCGCCACCTCTACATATTCGGGGCGTCTAGAGAGTGCGCCTGTGACTTTGCCTGCAATTACGGATCGGCCGGCTGATCAGCTGGTTGGTTCATTCGATGGTAGGACGCCGCAGGATGCGTATGATAAAGGATTTCACTCAGTGGTAGTAGGAAAACATCAAAACGAAAGAATGGATGAATCACACCACAAATTGCAGAGCAAATTGTAAAAATCAGACCGAACCAGCTGATCAGTCGGATGACTCTACGTTGTGGCCGTAATTGCGGACAGAATCACGGACGCACTCTTTTAGATATTCGACACTACGCCGAGAGCCTTGCACTGAGACGTGAGCGTTACATCTTTCTCGGGAACATTGTAGTCTCGAAGAATCTGGTCGATCGCGTCGCACTGACGAATGAGTTGCTTTTTCCGAATTCCGATTTGGCGACGAGTATTTCCGCTGTCCATTGTTATCGGAAATGGATGGAGTTATTGCAGAGTGCACAGACGAAAGGTATCGAGGCGAAGCCAGTGGAGGGTGGTGGGATGAGCAGGAAACAGCTGCAGCTGTGCTGGAGTAGGTAGAGGAGCGATGCGACGACTTCGGTAGAGGTGGGTTGGACAGGAGCTATTGAAGGACGCGCTGGCGTCGATTGCAGACGTTGATTGTAGACGTAGAAGATCGGACGCTTTGGTAGGTGATACTTGACGTGGTGGCACAGGATTGATCAGGCGGTGAAGAGGAGTCAATCGTTCATCGTGACTGCCGTGGACGCCATTTCTTGAGGATTCACTCTTGGCCCGTAAGCGTTTATTTGAAACGCATGGAGGTTTATATACATGTCACATAAAGCTGAGGAATGCAATTAAAATATGGTCCGAAATATCATTTTGGGAAGCTTTGTCAGAAGAGAGACAAAACATAGATTGCTCATTTTAGATATTGAAAACTGATTCATGTGAAAGAACTTTAAGACATTAGACAGAGAATAATGAGTCATAAACAATTTTCTAGAAAAGTAGATGAAATTCTGCAGATTGCAGAAAACCTCTCAACGTCACGTAGACTATGGGATAACCAATCACGCTAACGATCGTTGGTTTGCGTGGTTAGCGTTTCAAGAATCCCAGCCCTGAACGCCATTGTCAGCGTTGGTTTGCTCTGGTTCTGAAAGTTTCAATGTTCAAGATGCATCACAGGTGTAGGTATGTGTTGCACGGATATGAGCGTCAACGGCAACTCCGCCCACACCTTTTGCATAAAAGGCCCTGGATTCTCTGATCTAGGATCGTCTTGCTTTCCTCTCGTAACTTGTTAAAGTCCCACTTAGGGAACCCTTCGTGGCGTGAACTTACGGACATCATCAGTATCGTCTGTGACTTTAGTCTGAGTCAGGTAACACTTCGAGGTGTGAACTGACGAAGACAGTAACTGTACCCAATAAACAGTTATAGAATGTCGTATTCACCTAAAACCCATTGGTCTCCACCATAGTCGGTGTTGTGGTGCCACTGACGTGAATATTTACAAAATTTTTACCAGTGCCAAAAGCGAAACTAGGGATGAGTTTCGAGATACCCTACTTACTTTCCAAATTTTCCAGAGTTTTCCTGAGTCACAGGAATTGAGAGCCTCCCGAAAAATACATAGAGAAGTAGTGGGAGGATGACCTCCACTACGTGAGCGTCAGAGTCCACGTCTCAGCTGGACATTCCGATGTGATATGTACAAGGCAAGAAAAATTGCTTGCTATGTGTGGAAAAAAGAAAACTCACACTACATCGTATTTTACCTTCTCGCCTTTCACGTCGCCAAATGTCACCCAAGTTAGGAGAACACTGGTACGATTATAGCTGGCCAGCACATCCGTAATCTTGAAAATTCTCTCCGAAGCAAAGAATACTTAAAAATAAGGAGATAAAGGTGTAGTCGGTTTTCAAGAAACGCCAATCGATTGCTTTCCACCCGAAATTATAGACTTTGCATTGGACTGCGGTGTACAGAATGGAGGCCTCGAGGACAACATGTGCAGATTAGTGTCACAAGAACATGGAACAGATTTGTCGAACTATGTTGCTCGAAAGGTTGGTAGCCTCAGAGCGTTGGGCGAGAATATCAGCAGTGTGTTCATTCACGACTTTTACCTCTCTGGGAGAGGAAAACCCCAAACCTGGAATATCATGGGTTTTGACGTCAAATGTAGTCAAACAGCCGATGATGGAGCCCACCCCCCCCCCTCACCCCTTCCCCTCGCAGGGTGCGCCATAAGTTCTTGCACACAATATTTAGTATGCCACAACCGCTGTATTCAACGTAATGAGTTGACCTCTATGGCGGTACTGGGCCAACTCAATAGCAACTCAAAACACCTTTCAGATCAGGGATACGTCGCCATCTGGGCTAGGATTCATGAACGCATAACCAAGCAAACCCAGGCTAGCAAACCAACCTTCGTGTTCTGGGTCTCCTCTCGCTGCGTAGTCTGTGCAGGACCATCCACGCCAACCATAGTTGGTTTGCGTGGTTAACGTTTCATGAATACCAGCCCTGTTTTTGTAATAACTCAAAGTTGAGAGAGTAGCGAGCAACTCGCGGCACGTTGGTGTATCTGGTATAAAACCTCTCGAAGCTTCACCTCAGCTCTATGCTACGAGTCCAAACTTATGTATGATATAGCAATTGATTCTCTGAAACATAGTTGAGTATGGCTATCCACCAGAGTCGAATTGGCGTTATAGAAGAATTCGTTCTGAGCACGGATTTCGGTAGTGCAGCATTTCAGGAGGCGCACATGGCACAGAGCAGATTCTAAGCTTTAAAGTAGCGTCATCATTGCGCTGTTCAACTTGACTTAGAAGCAGCAAGGTGTCTTCTCTTCAAAAACACTCTGCGAGCAAAATCCAGAGTAATTTTGATGTTGTGGTTCACAAAAAACTAAAGAAATGCTCATACACGCCCTTTTCTTAAAAAATTTTCTGAAATTTCCGAAAGGAAGGGGAGATGAGATTCCAGTACATCCAAGGAATGCCTCAATGTCTCCTACGTCTACGAAGAGACAGTGTCACGGCGAGTCAAACCGTGACGCAAAGTGCTCACTTTTGTCTCAAGTTTGAGTTACTACGGAAGCTGGCGACATATTCTCAGAGATTCCGAGAGGACAAACGCAGCAGGATCTGGTTAGCCACGCCCCCCAAAAATGGAAGGCAGACATTGCTGCATGATGAAGAACTGCTGCATTTCTAATGCTGGTTGCAGCTCGTCCTGTGTTGAAGTTGCATTAGGGGGGCAAGCTGCTGCCCGGTCGACTGTGGTGTCGTTAGACCCGCGTTCCACCTGCGTTCTTGCTCCTCATAGTCACATGACCTCCCGCCCCCTGAGAGGTGTATATAAGCCGGTCGCTGGACATCGGAGCTCGGTCGTGTCTCCCTCGGCGGAGACAAAGCGAGCCCTGCGGGACTCGTCTGGCTAGCTGAGGCCCGGTGAAACCGTGGTCCAGCGCAACAATTGGTCGGACGGAGGTGTCGGGCTGCGGACACGTGCGGATGCGTTGCGGGTGCAAAAGTCCGCCTGCGTCCACCGAGCGTTGTTACGGGAGACGCACACACGCTCGAGAACATTTTTGGGTATGCTTGGGTAAGCATGCGCTTACCCAGGTCTGCGCTAGAAACACGGCTTGATCTGAGATTCGCCCAGATAGAGCTGCCATCCTAGGTTTATGGCACGTAAACCAGATCTTCGCCCCCCAATAGCAGCAATGGGGGGAGCAAACGCAGCTCGTGGGGCAACAAAATAAGCTTTGATCTCGAGGTGTAACTGCTGTAGAAACGTGTTCGGGCTGCGTTTGTCCTCTCGGAATCTCTGAGTTACTATGGCGACGTATTCCTAGGGTGGTAGTAAACCTATCGAAACTGTCACTTAACGATTACGTTAACTGATAGCTAACTCCCACCTAACGAGGAACTCCGGGATCGGTAATGTAAGGTTTATTGTGTGGAATATGGTTCTTTAAGTATGGCAGATGACTACCAAAACGAAACCAGGACCATACTTGCAGGTAAACCCACAGTTCGAAAACGAACGAAAATGTGAGTTCTTTGTCACGCCGACCTTACTGCCAGTATGAAACGACGAGGACACGAGGAGGGCAATAGCGTGCGGCGCGCGAGACACAGACAGTGACCTCGTCGTTTCACGAAAATGCCCCCGAGAGGACTTTTTGCTCAGGGTTCGAGTTCATCGTTGTAGCCAAGCGAGCATACACTGGCTCCTTTTCGGTGAAGGCGCAATTCCGGGCACATCCAGATGACGATGTTCCACCGTTCCGATCACCATGGCCTCCCACCGGAGTCATCGATGACACCAATTTCCTGGGGGGTGATTTTGACTGCTAAGCCTCACACGTTCCCAGATAAAATCCTACATATTTTATGGGCACGGAAATGTATTTTTGAGCTTAACATATCAAAGTTAACGCATGCGGGACGTGATTCACTGACAGTTTGGGTTATAAGGGCCACATAAATTCCTTTTTTAGGAGTCAGTAGAGGTATGCCTGCACACTCTGAGGACATCGAGTATTTGTTGGTTGAGGGTTCGAAACCCATGATGGGTAGAAGGTTTTGCTAAAGCCTCATCATCCAAGGATCAAGGTTGTCAGTTAGCTCGTAGCTCGTTCACGGTTGCCAACCAGAGCTAACAGCTAACTACGACCCACGACTCATCGGTTCGTCGTCCTTTCAAAAGGTTTACTACCACCCCTGATCTGCCAGGTGATTTGGGTTGCTATTGAGTTGACTCATTTTCGCTATAGAGGTAATGCCATTATGTTGAATTCAACCGCTGTGGTGTTACTAAGTATGGTGTGCGAAAACTTATGGCGCACCCTGTATACTATGAACGGTGAAGCTATTGCAAAACTGTCCGTATGTGGCAGGGCACTGTCTCTCTGTAGCCGGATGATCCTCGCCGCTTTAATGCAGCGGAAACGCAGAATTTTCTAGTTATTGAATAGAATATGCGGGTCTGAGTACTTGAATTAACCAGAAAAGAGTGAACAAATGACCGAGGGTTGAATCAACCGATCTATCAGAAACTTTTCGAGTTTGCCGCCTTACTCTGTTTAGTCTTGCTTGACAAGTTCTCATCACACATCAACATGTAAAGTTACTTTCTGACATAGGTGCGATTGTCGGAGCCGAGGCTCTTCCCCCCTTCACTTTGGGTGGGGATCCTGCAGACCCCCTTCACAAACGAAGAGGAGGTGGCCGGGGCGGAGCCCCGGTAAAAAAGGCATTCAATAAAACAATATATTTTCGGGTAACGAAGAAGAAGAAAGCGATCAAGAGAAGAAGGACGCATGTGAAAGAGGAAGTCGGAAACAGAAACCGATGTCAGAAACTAGAATTTAAACATTCGAACAGATAGTGTGTAGATGTAAAATCCGTGAATGTTTTGGTTGTGCGAGTGCGTGAGTGATTTCGCAACTGGAGCGCCGAATTGCACTGATTTGTAGGGCTTGAAAAAAATGAAGAATAGCATAGTTAGGAGTGCAAATTTCCATCGAGTGAAAGGTATCTGCAGATAGCTCAAACCTAGGGGATCAAGCTGCCACCTGGTTTATGTGAATATGTTCATCACTGGAGGAACCTTTTGCATTTTCCAAAAGCAACACATTTCGCAGCAGTTTCAGTTCTATGACGAATAAATACGTTAATGATGAGCGAATCAAAAATGTGACAGTTCATGCAAGAAGAGGAAAAAATTCTCTATAAGCTCCAGTAGAACACCAATCTTGATGTGAAGATCTTATGGCATCCAAATGGGAGACCGTGCAAAATGGCGAGATTAAGTGGGTTTTTAGCGAATTTCTCTTCGCACACAAAACAAAATGAGACATATTTCATACGTGTGTGAAGTAGAGAAAATTCTCTATCGTTTCCTATGTAATATGATAGGTAAAATTCTGTTCTGCTCTGTGCGGGAGGGGGGAGAGCCAAAACCAGTAATTTGGCTCTGGCCACTGGTCAGAAAAAGAAAAGGCAGTGCGATGAGGGAAGAGGCGCAGAGCGGCGGCTGAGCCGTTGTTAAGGGCCGGCTCCGGCACCCTTCATTTTTCAAGGGAGCAACTCAGCACGTTCTTCCAGAAGAAATAACAAGTGGTGTAGGTGTAATGTCATGGCTAATCGCTCATATGTACTTTTCACTGATATATTAAAGTTTGTAAGGTGTAAGAGAGTTATAAGGGAAAAATAGCCGTTTTCTGCCAGTTTTCAATATTTTTAAAAAGGAGAAGGATGCTGTGGGTGAATTATAGGGTATTTGGCACCAGGAGGTAAGAGATGATATGCTGATATTGCTCAGACTCTCACATTTTTGAATTAATGGCAATTTGAGTGTATTTTTTGTTGAAATTGATGCCGAATTTTTCACGTCCAGGCGATGACTCATCGCGCCGCCACCGTCAGCTTCTGCAGATGGACGGGTGTAACTGAGTTTGCTTAAATAGATGAACACAACCGGCCACTGCTACGTTGTTCCAACGAGTTAAGTGTGATTTTGCGGAGTTGAAGCTTGCCGCTATCGTCATTCAGATGAACCAATTGCCCACCAAGCGAGGATAGCGACGCTAATTAATATGATTACGAGTTATTGCTTTGCAATTCGACCCAGATCACTCCAGTATTGTGTCTGCTGCAATAGCTGTTCGATTTTTGCCTTTTATCTCAGTGCGTGATGACGTCCAAGTTCTTTTCCCTTCTCTGTCCTGGCAGATTTTTGACAGCACATCCTGATCTTGTCATGGAATCAGCTGAATCTACAGTAAGTTGTACACAACGGACAATTTTATAACTACACCTTATTTCCAGGAAATAACGTCCTTTCATTGCTTAAAATTTAAAAAAAACCATATCTTCTGTTATGTAATGTGACGACCCTCCCCACAGTCGATGACCCCCTTCAGTTTTGCACCACTGGCACCACTGACAAGCCTCAGACCCCCTTCACTTCGAGGACCCGCGGCTCCCCCTATCGCACCTATGCTTTCCGATGAATCAATATTTCCACCCATTTTTTTGTTGCTGCACTTCTTACATGCGTACGAAGCCGGCATGGGCAGCAACTCCCAGCTCTGCGAGGGAAATTCCTCCAAAGGACTCTAGCAGCCATGATCTATCTATTCTAACCGAGATACTGTGAATGATGACGCGGAATCCCTCAAACTGAGATTCGATTTTATTCGAGATGATAAGGATTTGGTTGGGTATTATATTCTCAGAGGATGTACAGAATGTCGATTGAGACATAAATGAGAATGCGGGCGAGAGTTGGCAACAAAAGTACGGTCATATGAAAATGAGCACGAATGAGCGCTGGAGCCAGTTCAAGAAAAAGTGGACTGGATCCGTAAGACTAATACTAGTTCAAACACGGCCAGATGCTATCGAACACCCCCTCCTCATTGATGGGCCCGCCGCATGACCCTTTCTCCACAATTGAACCCCATTCCTCACTGTTGAACCATGATGGGCCCAGCCTCCATCGGTGGTCTGAGTTCTGGCTCTTCCCTCACTCCAATTGGGTTGGGGAATGAGTTCGTGCGGTTTTATCAACTCAACATTTCGCGGTGACTCGGACTCTGATTGATTGCACGTCAGAGACTATTTTGTAGCTATTGTTCTCCTCCTACAACTACCGCAACTACGATCTTCAACTCTCGTTGCACCTCCTTTTCTACTGCTTGGAAGTGGACCCTCCAATTCGAGAAGAAAGGACCACTCACAGAAGAAAGGCCACCGACTACTGTTCGACTTCAATCATGAGTCAAATGTGGTTGAAGAGGTTAGGGCTAGAAACGACGTCCATAGAGAAACCTTCACTACTGAAAGGATAGCACAGAAGTGGTCTGCTATCTTTGTACAGAGCAATTTTCGCCTCAAAGTTGCCGCTCATTCGGGACACCTCGTTTGTGGGGCATAGAGGCAGTTATCTCTTAGGGCAGCTCCACATGTGAGGAAGAATCAGCACTGATGCTAACTCTCAACGACACGCAAATTTATCCGACAGATTCCGTGCAAAACCCTAAAATGCTCAAGGTGAAGTGATCGGTCATATTAGGCATACTCGACTTTCCTGCGCAAAATTTGACCAAAGCGGCTACCAAAATACTCGGATGTAGGCATTTCCACCAATGCCTACTCAACTGGTCTTGAGAAGTCATATGCCACATAATTCAATAAGTTCCTAATGCATTTTGTGAAGTTTGATACAAAAGTTTCACTGGCGGGCTGCAATTCGAGTGGTCTCAAACAACGCAATTTTTCGTAAATTTGGAGCTGAGAGACGGCCCTCTTACCGATAGCATTAATAGAAGTGGAAAACAGCTATAAAATGCATTCAGAGCCATTGACACTACTTTTAGAAAATTGTGGTTTCTGTCCTCGTGAAAAACCGCACGAACTTATTCCCCAACCCAGTAGATCGGCGAACCCATATGTAGACGTTTTCCTCACTACTGGACCGCGACAGACCCACCCTCCATCGGAGACCAGTATTCTCTTGTTTTCCTCACCAATGGAGCATGGTGGACCCATCCTCAATCGGTGGACTAGTGTTCTGGCGCTTTCCTCAGTCCTCCATCGGCGGTCCCATATGCAGGCGTTTTCCTCACTACTGCGCCAAGACGGACCCATCCTCCATCGTCGGATCCGCATTCTGTCCTTTCCCACACTACTGGCCACGGCGAACCCATCCACCATTGGAGATCCGTTTTCTGTCGTTGTCCCCACTAGGGGCATGGTGGACCCATACGCATTTGGTGGACTCGTGTTCTGGCGCTTTCGTCGCAACAGAACAGCAAACGGAGTAATAGGGGGAGTGTCGGCACGCAGACTGGGCTGGGGGCTCGATGGGATAATTTGGTCGAAGTGTGCAGTAATAGTAGACATGGAGGCAGAAATAATTCTATTTTGATATCTTTTCAATGTGCATCTATGTGCTGTCACCGCTATCACTATCGGGGTATGTTGATGATCCCAAGCTTTATTTCTAATGTTTATTTAACATGTGAGATTGGACTTTCCACCTGTGGTCTCACCCTTTGTTTTTTACGCGTATTTCTATTTTTGTTCTCAGTCGTATTCATTGTTGTTCCGTAGCGATTATGGTCGAGGTTCCGATAAATATCCAACTTGAATAAGTTTTGTGTATTCCATGTAGAAAATTTCAACGTTGCGGCATGAGGGAACAAACAGAGCACGTGAGAAGCAAAACAGCTGCACGTGATGAGACGAACAGAGCATGTGAGGGAAGGAACAGAGCACATGATGGGTGGAACCAGGGGTTCAACCTCAGCTGTAAAAGGGGTCGATCCCCATCTCCCGTTTGTGCTGGGGTCGAACCCCAGTCAGACGCACGATTTGCGGAAGATTTTCTGTCAAGACCAGTCTAACGAGGCATGTGATCCTCAATGGAAAGAACGCGCGGCCACTGCGAGATCATAAAAGGGTGAATCTCAGCTGCGTCAACGAGCGACTAGCCCTATCCTTCATCATACAGACGCACGCGCATCAAGCGCACGCACCTAGTATAAAGTTTCCTATTGCAGGCTATCAATAGCAGGTTTTCAAGCTTTTAAAGAAAGGGTTCACGCAATGTGGGAAGATATAGGAGAAGCCACTCCCTGCAGGCCCGGCGCTACGCAATCTACCGTAATTGGGCGCGCGCTGTGGGACCAACGTGCAGCCACGTCCTCTGCAAGCGCCGGCACTATCGATCGATCGTGGTAGAAGGATGCCTCAGATTCTACCTTTCTAGAACACTGGTGGAACGGAAGCTGGCTACATCGTAGTAGTTTTGCATTAATTGTGCGCAAGAGGAGAAATTGTGACCTAGTTGAAAAGGTTACCTACAGTAGGCGTCGATGACCCTCCACGGCCTCGAAGAGAACGCGACGTGACCGTGCCGGATAGGATGGAATCGTCGCTGCAGTGGCGAATCCGGGTTTTCTCGGCATTTGCTCATCACATTTGATGTTACCTAATAGAAAAAGTAACTAACTGTCAAGAACACCCCATAGTTTGTTGTGCTGGAGGGGATTCCTGCTCGAGCGACGCAGTCGCGCCGCATGCTTTTCGAGGCCGCTATCGACGCCTACTGTACTTCTTCAGCCACCTCCCCATCAAATTTTCCCACCCTTTACTGTTTTTCTTCCAAAATCCAACAAATTCAGTTGGAAATAGTATCAGACATGTGTTCAGAATTGAGCTCAGAATCCAATACATGTAGAAAATGATATGCATACAATCATGTGATTTTCAAACCATAGAATGGTAGTTTCGCTGACACTTCCTGTGTTTTTATGCCTTTGTTTGTGATTAATGGGGATCGGAGGACGGAAATTATCATCATTCTAATGAACTGACATTGTATTTCTGTATCAGATTCGGCGCAGTCGCCACTGAGAACATCGAGGAAAGAGAATTGGATAGGTAGAAAAACATTTTTGTATGAGAAGTCCGGAAATCAGTTAGTTCACAGTTACCTTCCTTGCGTCAAATCAAGTCAGTACCACGGTGAGAATGGTTTCCTGAACAAGGAGTATGAAAACTGCAGTTCCAGAATCTGACGCATCATGAGGCTGGTGATTTGTGCATACGACAACCGACAGACACTCGATAGATGGCAAAGCGGCCAGTACAGGGCATGCTCGCGCGTCGCTCCCGTAGTGCGCGTCCGATTACGGTGGATTGGACAGCGCTGGGCCTGCAGGGAGTAGCTCCTGAATGTAGTTTAGTATGCCCTCGAAACGGTCACTGAATCCACCAAAGTCTATGTATGTTTATAAAAAGTATAAACCAAGAATTCAGTCCCTACCTTCTAGTGGCAATGACGTATACGTTGGGTGGAAATAATGGAAAATACTGAATTTAGTGACCCCTCCTATGGAAGGTAATGGAAAAGTCAAATCACTTGTCTGCAATATCCAAAACTAATACGAGCGTGGAAATTCACTGCATTGAGACATACGTAGCTGTCCTCAATAAACTGTTCCGCTTCTATGTCTAGCTGTTCGCACTTTTCAGCGTTCAAGTCCCAATTATCCGCGTGCCAAGTAGTGTTGATAATAACCCTAGAAAAAAGATGTAATGATGTACACATACATGTGTACACAGGGAAGCCAAAGGTACTCTTACTTGCTCGCACAACCTTTGCCATGGCACTCAAATAAAGGCGTTCCATTGAGAGATAATGTCCATTCTATGTAAACTCTACGCGAAAAACCGAGAGGTTCTTCAACTTTGAGCTTGACCAACTTTGGGCGAGGAGGAATTTCTGCAATTGCAAAACACTGTACTAGTATGTTGATACTACAATGTCGGAAATTGTAACCTTATTTCTTATGAAAAAAAAACCTAATTTCCTATGAGGCACCGATCATATTTCACACTGACGATCGAAAGTTTCGAAATTTTCAGCAAAACCTCCCTCCCCCCCTATATGGCAGACGGTCCTCCCTCTATACAATAAACGGTAAAGTTGTTATGAAACTGTCTGTTGCCGGCTGGCTTCCCTCTGCAAGCGCTACCCAGTTATTGCGAAAGTGTCTGTCTGTAGCCGGGTGACTCATCGCGTAAGAGGGTCGAAGATTTCAAAAATTTTTTGAATAGAGCATTTTGTTTTGAGCTCTTGATTGACTAAGGAAGAGAGAGCAAGGTTGCTGAAGGTTGACTCCACTGATCTATGGGAGAAATTTCGGAGTTTGCTGCCTTTACCTGCAGAGTTTAGCAATTCATCCAAACCAAACGTCAAAGTGTTCGTAAATGTGTTTTCTATAAGATCTAAAAGAATTTTGATGTCTAACTCGACGGAAATGGAGAAGCGATAGTCCTTAGAATTGAGCACACCTTCAAATCACGTACTAATAGCTCTTTTTTTCAAGAATCTACACAAAGTTCCCGTTAGGAAACCAAGCATATCAGGTCAAAAACTAAATTGAAAAAAAAAACGTTTAGACTATATGAGATGAGATTTTCGAGTTCAGCTAACCCAGAGGTAAAGTGGCACACGGGTCCGAGGCAAAGCGCCGCAAAGTGGCGCTTTGACTCGGTTTTATTTTTCGAGTTTGGATAACCCAGAGGTAAAGTGGCACACGGGTCGGAGGCAGAGCGCTGTGGAGCGGCGTTCTGGCTTGGTCCTTTCATAATACACGGTTCCCAGTGGTTTGAAGACACTTGACGTGTACCATCGTTCTAGCGAGCTCATCCTTATACAAGTCTCGGGAACGACTTATGAGGTAAAATACTACCTTTAAAACAAGCTCTCTTGGATAAGTTGTGCCTGTCTATTTTACCGCGCAAAGCATTGGTCTCAAGGCATATCCAGTGTTTTTCTAGCAAAGCGCCTGTACCTTTCTGGACCAAATAGCAGATGCAGGTAATGCATGGATTCAAGCTACCAACACAAATTCTATTATAGTAAAACCGAGGAAATGCAGCAAAAAATTGTTGTCCGCGCTTCTCTAAGACGGAAGTGGTCACGACCAAGCCTGGCAGTGAAATCGATGGTGGCCTCTAGATTTGATGCATAAGCCCTGGGCACATTTGCACATCTTGCATTCATTTTCAAAAGCAGTCCGTATTCGCTCGTCAAATTTGGACTAGATCTCACAATCAGTAGGAATCTTGTGGCGACCAAATCGGTTGCCAGTCGCGCCACGAGCGTACTTCATTTTGTGAATTCTCATCGATTCTCTCTGTTCCTCATACAGTCTCAGATAACTGGGCAGCACAAGGCAGCACGAACACGTTTCTCCAGCAGTAATAACTCGGTTTCAAACGCATTTCGGGCGTGGCCTTCCCCCCGATTACAGCCATCCTCTCCTTGATTGCTGCTGAAATAGGGGAGGACGTTAAGCACAGCACACTAATCTAGAATGGTAGCAATATCTGAGCTGGAAGGTAGCCATGTCCCGCTTTGGTCCTGCCATTGCAGCAGTAAGAACCGAGGTGTTCCTCCTTTTGGGCTGGGTATCCAGTGATTCCTGAACGACAAACACAGCCCGCACACGTTTCTATAGTAGAGGCGTGGTTAGAGCTTATGTTGTCGCCCCACTTTACACGGCTTTGACCTCGCGGTGTACAGTCCTTCTCAAAAAGATAGAGGGATTGCGCGTGCGGTTTCTTATCGTTGTGGCTGCAGAACCGCGGCGGGACCTACTCGATCCTCTCACTTGGGGCATGCTCTCTCCGCATCCCTCGTTCAGGTCCCGCCGCGATGGTGCAGACGCGCAATCCGTCTATCTTTTTGAGAAGGACTGTAACTGCTCATCATACATATGGTTGTAACAAGCAGCCTTTGCAGCTGAGACTGCTCTTTTCGCAGTGGACTTCGCTCCTCTATATTCCCGCATACTCTCGTCCGATCTCATCCTTAACCACTCCTTGTACACGTCCTTCTTCCTCATAGCAATGCTTTGGACTTCCCCTGACCACCACCACGACTGCTTTTCGATAAACAGACTTTTTGGTTTAGCGGTACCGAAAAAGCTTCGTGCTCCCTCTGCGACTACCCGTTCCAACCGCGACCATTTCATGTTGGCTTCTCCGAAGGAGGCAGCACTTAATGCAGGCTTGACCACCGCTTACAACTGTGCCTCATGTTCACTCATTTTCCACCATTTGATTCGTTGCAACAAAACCATTGGTCGCACAGGACGCCGATGTGGGAGGCGCATGTCCATGACGAGAAGTCGATGCTGTGGCACGATACCATCTGAGGGCACTTTGGCACCAATGATATTCTTCAGCTTCTTGCGCTGCACTAGCATGTAGTCAATTTGCGTCGCTACACCACCAATGCGACATGTAATGAGGTGTTCGTTTTTTCTTTTTGGACAACGTGTTCAGCACGGCCAATTCAACGGCTTCAGCATAACTGACAAGGGAAGTTCACGAGGCTAATCCCGGGGATCGAAACGAAACATCCATTTTTGGGAGCATTGTCTAACGTGGTGTTAACGTATGTGTATCATTTTGCCCAATGGTACAGATGCTCAAAGGTTTTCCGGCACTACACAGCAACTTCCACGGACCTACGATGATTAAAGTGTCTTTTTCGCTGGTGCCTTACACGCTCGGGTTATTCGATCAGCTGAACACGAATATCGCAAACATGGTGGACATATAAGCAAAATGTCCCTTAGCTCAGTCACCTTTTAACATGGCAGAAAGGTCTATGCAGTGACAACGGAAAAGGAGTGGAGCCTGGCACGCCCTAGTGCTAAAATTGCGCCGCCAGCGCAAGCCGACATCCGTTCTCATTGGCCACCTGGAATTTCTCGAGAACATCAGGCGGACAAACGGCATGCAAACTTTGTGACACCATCCAGGAGGCATAAGAACGAATCACATCGTGGAGACGACTTTGACGTGAAATGAACAATTTTGGCGTATGTGGATGGGTAAATCAGCGAGAAAAACAGGCATTCTGGATATCCGCTCGGAATCCTATGAATAACAAAGATGAGTCTGCATCGATTACGAACAACTTCGTGCCCTTGGTGCCATTTTGTTAAAGGCAGCACCCACGGAGAATTTCGCTGTGAAGATTCCGAATGGTTTGAAAAAGCCAGAACATGGGGAATACTTTCGCGGTATAAGCTGCCTTGAAAGTGTCCTTTTACTTACTTCCAATGGAATCGCCTAGGATTAGCTGGACCTGTTTCTCAGCTGATTGTCCGTGTTTTCTTGGTTGCATTCGGTTGCAGTAGAGCACCGAAATCTTCTTGGGGCGCCGGGAAAGATCGATTTCCAGCTGATCTGTTCGCCGAGTCATCTCACTTCTCTGGTGAATTTTCTCGCTATGCTTCGGGAACTAATCCAATTTCCCTCATTCCTCGTTTTTTTGTGTTCATAATAACTGTAATCCTTTTGCACTAGCATTTTACGGTTGTTTGACAAGTATTAGTGGTAGTTCTCAACGAAATTTCAGTTTTCTCTCATTCCTTTCCGGTTAGAGAACTCCATAATGTTTTGGCCCTTGAGGGGTCCTTTTTTCTGATCGGTGTGAACTTCTCAATTGTTATTTCTCTTGCAACGATGCGGAGAGGCCGCAATTCACCGAAAATAACCGATTTCGGCAAAATCCGTCTGGTGAAAAAGACGACCATATCGATCTTTTGCTATCGGTCCTCATCCCACGGTTCGCGCAACTCGGCCAGCCCTTTTGGACGGAATTTGATTGTGAACTTGAAAAAGTAGTATTTTTGATCCTAGTTGACAGTATCGCCTTCGAAAAAGTGTTGAGCAGCCTCGGTACCTTCAACATATGCTGAGATCTTAAAGTCGAAAATTTCCTTGGGTGCTGTCTTTAACCATACACCGCCTCATACTGTGTCTATAGGTCATGCTGCTTATCACCGTCCCTGCCCATACTTGGCAATACTCACTCTTCAAAGTTCTCTAGTGGGGTGTGGCACTATCGCTGAAACGGCAGATAAGCTAAGTTTTGGTACTGAGCGGTTTCTGCATTTCGTGTTCTGAACAATATCGATATTTGAGCACAGCATGGAGAAATGCTTGGCGGCCTAGGCGCTAGATTTCTTAGATCAACTCCTTTGTAGGCCTCTGAGGACGGCTATAGAGCCGTAATGCCCATAAACGTTCTACCTAGGAAACCACGTAGGCATAGAAACTTATAGACATCAGTCAACATGTCGAGGTTTCATAAAAACACGAAAACACTTGAACCATAAGTCACCGTGATCTTTTCAAAAAAAAGCCATTGAAAATAATCAGCTGTCCACAATCGTAGAAGTTAGAAAGAAAATGCTCTGACAAGGAAATTGCAAGAGGGCAGACTCGCAGACCAGAATGATACCCATCTGGCTCGAATCCTTGTTTAACAAGGTGCTACAGCATATATTTTATGTCTGCCCGGGTCCCAGAAAAGATATGGCCGAGTGAGGAAGGTTCTGAACTGTTAAGCAGAGGGTCAAAGGTTCGCATCCTCTCATGTGCAACCGTTCTGCTTTTTTGTCTTTTGTTTTTTTTTTTTGTTTTTTATTCATTCTGTGTTTCAATATCGAGCTGTCGTGAAGCCTCATGTAGATGTATCTTCTTTCATCAGTGTTCGATGAGAGCTTCTCAGTTAGTAGTTTTATTCCAGTAAGCTTTCGGCGCTTAGCGCCTTCCTCAGACCTCAAAATATACATACAATACGCATAGCAAAACATGTTAACAATCGTTTACGTGTGTGACCAACCGAGTGCAATGGATTGAGGAGCGAATGTGAACGTACAACAATTATCTACCATAGTTGATCTTATCTAGGAATACTGTACTTATACGAAGCACTAATGCCACTCCTCAGATTTGTAAGCGGTCGTGTCAAGCAATTAATTTCAACGCCTCAACAGGCTCTTCCTTATTGTTTATCTCCGGTTGAAACCGCTTGATTTCCCGAGCCTCCATGATTTCCCCGTGAAGGGGGTTCTCGAGGTGACGGTGCAACACCACCACTTCAAATTCTGGTGGGGAATCACGAGTGTACCGCCGTACGGTGCCGGTAGAAGCTGTTATTGGGGTAGGCTTGCGGGCTAGCGAGTGCTCGACGTTCATCTAACCGCTTTCTCAGCGATCTTCCACTTTCTCCAATGTATCGATGACCGCATCCGCCACACTTTATCAAGTACACCGTCCCGCGCAAATGGCAGATCTTCTTGTCGGTGCAATAGCGGCATCCCTTTTCGTCGTATCCGTTCTCATACAAACGTGAGGATGTGAGCATCTCTTTAGGAGTGGATGGGGGCTGAAAAATCAGACGCAGTGGGAGTTGGGACCTCTTCACTATAGCGTTGACGCGTTTCGCGTGGTGATCGTTCAGGTATGGCAATACCAGTGCTATTCCATCTGCAGCCGCGTATGGTCTCCACGTTGTTGTCTTCCCACCGTTGTATCTGTTCTCAAAGAGAATGCGTTGGGTTGACGCGTCATTTTCTGAGTTGCTCGTTGCAATTCGTTCACTGGTTTTAACCAAGTTTCGTACTACATTCATTTTCATTTATGTGGGATGTGCGCTTCGTGAATGATGTATGATGTTCTTTGATGATGGTTTTCTGTACCAGTGAATGTCAGTCTTACCATTGCATATTCGAACTTTGGTGTTCAGAAATGTTAAAAATCCATATCTGCTCGGCTCTTCGACAGTGAACTTTATGTTCACATCCATCGAGTTCAAATTAGTGAGCGTTGATCTTAGTTCAGCATATGACGATCCATTCACAAAGACGTTGTCGATGTAACGCTTGTATAGAATTATTCCGTTAGTCAGCGACGCTTTTTCGATGTGATCGAGGTATACAATGGCGAGCAATGGAGCGATGCGTAATCACATTGCTAAATCTCGCTTCTGCGCGGGAAATTCACTGTTGAAACGAAATATGTTGCAGGCGAGAGTAGCTTTGATGAGTCTCGAAATCTTCTGCAGTGAAGCCACACATATCCACTTCTTTGCTATGGTTGCCAAATAGCTGGAGCAGTGTTTTGATGGCTGCATCGTTGTTCATGTTCGTGTACAGCGATACTGCATCATAGCTTACATAGTATGCAGAGTCTGGAACCCGACCTTGTTTGATGGCATCGATGAATTCACTAGAGTTCACAATGTGGGCGCCAACATAGCTCAGGAGTGGTGAAAGGAGCTTCACAAGAAGCCAGCTGATACGGTCCGATGGTCCTCTGCATGAGGAGACGTTTGGTCGCGTTTTTATTGTCGATATGTCAATATTTATTTATTTATTTACCAGTCTGTCCGTCCGGCTAACGCCGGACTTCCAGACTTCTATTGATACTCGCTTCGCGCGCATACTTTACATTATATAAAAAACCCTGGAGAACCTTTCGTAAGATATGAATCAATATTCATATATGTAGAGCCAACGATCTCCTGGAAATTGCTCAAATCCGTTAGAGGTTAGGTTAGGGCCTTCTCTCGTCTCCTCAAAGTGATTCTCCTTCGTTGGTCCTGTGGGCAATCAATGTTTGAATGTAACCGATACTGCGCAAATGACCATTGGAATGACATATGTTTATCAGGGTGTTGTGGTAACTAAAGTGATATGGGTCTACTGGTGTATGTAAGCAGGAAGGGATTAGGAGGTCCATTTAGACACGAATGGAAAAGACAGATTGGGGAAAGAAATGATGAGGAAATAGGTGTAGGGAAGGAAGGGAAGCATGTAGGAGAGAAAGCCGCAATACACTGGCGCACTCCTCGTGTAGGTTTAGACCCTGCTCCTGCACTTCTTCATTTTCCAGGCGATTCCACACGTCTGATCGCCACTCGTGGACCCATTTGCCCCCTTTTTGACGCCGACGCACCCTTATCATAACGTCGGACCCATCTCCCCCCACTGTGGATGCCGGCGCACTCTTAGTGGATGCCGGCGCACTCTTATCATATCGCCGAACCCATCTCCCCCCCCCCGCTTTGGACGCCAGCGCACCCTTATCATATCGCCGGACCCATCTCTCCCCACTTTGGACGCCGGGGCACCCTAATCATATCGCTGGTTCCATCTTCCCTACTTTGAACGCCGACACATCACTATCATATCGCTGGTCCCGTCTCCATAGGTTTCCTCACTTTCGAATGACGCCTTAGGGATATGGCATGCTTCACAGCGACGCTGTCGCTGCGACCGTTCACCACCAAAACTTCTCGTGCAACTGATCCTACACCAACACGTGATCCAACTCAAATAGTGTGATAAGAGATGAGAACTTGTAACACTTTGTTATCATCATTTCCATGCATTTTCTTCACAGCGACGGTGTCGCTGTAGAGTATGCTACGGGCCTTATCCCTGTGGAGTCAGTGATTCCACCGCTCACCGCTACTTCAGCCCCCTCAATGGTGTGCACGCACGCACAGAGTCACAAATTTTCTGCAATATATNGCCCGTCTTCCCCCACCTTGAACGCCGACACATCATTATCATATCGCTGGTCCCGTCTCCATGGGTTTCCTCACTTTCGAACGGCGCCTTATCCCTGTGGAATCAGTGATTCCACCGCTCACCGCTACTTCAGCCCCCTCAATGGTGTGCACGCACGCACAGAGTCACAAATTTTCTGCAATATATATTGAGTATGATTTATTATTGATTATTAAAATTAATATTTTTATTAATTTTATTTTCCGTCCGAGTCCCCAAAACGGCGGAGACCCCAATTTTTTTTCCNGCTCACCGCTACTTCAGCCCCCTCAATGGTGTGCACGCACGCACAGAGTCACAAATTTTCTGCAATATATATTGAGTATGATTTACCGTACGTCAGCTAGAATGACGTGCCAAATGTAACAAAACGGATCAACGAATCAAACATAAAGGTCCGTGCTGTAATCAAGTTTATGCGTTTCAATCAGGGAATAGTACGTTGGGACTTCAGGATAATTTGTACAGAAATGCGATGCTGTTTTCATATCCCATCTTCTGCAGAGAACAGACTTCACTGTTGCTTTTAGAATCTGGCATTTTTCGGTGAAGCATTTGAATGAGCTTCGTTCGTAGATGCTGTCGTCAGTGAGTGCGGGAGATGTTAGAGCTTCATCGAGATCTTGGGGCATCACTACGAAAGCACCGTCTTTGTTGCCAACAGATATTCGGAGAATGTTTCGTGCAGCTTGAAGTTTCCTCAACCCTTTGAGCTCTCGAGAAGTTAGATTCGCTCCAAAATGTGATGTTGAAGCGTTTCGGTACTCTCGCATCAAATCAACTTCTAGAGCTGAGATTATGGGATCCATTGGTGTGGGCTTCGGGATCGAGATTTGAGGTTTGTGGAATGGGAGTGAAGCAAGCATTATCGGAGTTTTGTCCAGAACTGTTGGTTCTTTATGAAAGCGCCATCTGAGTTGGTACGCAAACTTATGAACGCTATATAGAACTGCGTCAAGGGTTTCTTCATTCGCAGGTGTTGCTATAGCGAACGAAGGTCCAAGATTTAGTAATGCTTTCATGTCGTCGTCTACCATTCATGTCGTTCTCAAAATGTACATACAATACCATTATGCGTATTGTATGTATATTTTGAGGTCTGAGGAAGGCCGAAAGCTTACTGGAATAAAACTCATTCTGTGTTGTTGAAATTGAATTTAAAAGATTAGAACATAAAACCTATCCTTATTGACGCATCAGCCACGAATAACTACACTATATTGAACGTAGTCTCCTATAGAATGTAAAATTTATGAGGGAAGGTTATATGTTCCAATCTTTTAAATTTGTAGAGCATTCAGAAAGCAGTGAATGTTGGTAAATCCACCGAATGAAGGAAAGCGGTACGGTTGTGTACTACCAAGTATGCTAATTTTAACAACATAGGAAGAATAAGAAAAAAAAAACAGAAATGCTTTACGGATGCACATGATGGGAACCGAATCTTCGACCCTGTGCCCACTAGTTCAGCACCTTCCTTAGGCATATCTGTTTTTTTTTTGGAACCCTGGGCAGAAATTAAATATATGCTGTAGCACCTTGTTAAGCAAGGATTCAAGCCGAACAGGTTTCATTCCAATCTGCGAGTCTCTTGCACTTCCTTTGTGAGAAGTGCTCATGTATAATAGGTCCTTGGAGCAGCCCAGCTGTCGTGCCGGAGCATAGAGCAGATGCTGACGTATTTCGAGGCCAAAGATGAATTTGAGCGAGCCTACTCGTCATCACTTGTGGCTGTTTACTGGTGTTTCTAAAATAAGGGGAACTTCAGAGAATTCCGTTATTTCTTTCAAGAGAAATTGAGAAGATTGCTGCGTTTGGGGAGAGCTGACGCTCGAAATGACATTATTTCAACGTGGTGAGCCCTCACGAATACGCTCGAGCTCCCTGACAACTACCCAGTTCTTTAGTGATTTGTAGTGCTGTGTAGGTGAATCTCGCTCAATGTTGAAAGACAAGCAATCAAATAATGACCTGGTAGTATTCGGAATACGTGTCTGTATGTTGTTTTGGACGATTTGCACTCTATTCTGCAAAATACCTCCTGTACTGTATCACGCCTCCATAAATACTCTTTTCCGAATGGTTTTTTGTGTTTGTCAGAACCTTCATAAAGAGGATGTTCATAACAATTCTCTTTGTCGCACTCCCTGAAAAAATGTTCAAGCGTTCGTATGTGAGAATCAATAGGAATCTGCAAAACATATCTTTGTTAACGTTTTAGGAGCGGAAATATGTATGGGGAAGTTGCAAATTTTCATTTTTCCATTGATATCGGAGGAGATTTGAATATTATCGATGAGTAGCCATGCATGCAGTGGCCATGCATGTAGTGATCGGTTCGATGGACATGACTGTAGTAACGAAATGGGGATCAAGTGGGAGGGAGTTGTTACAGGGGGCGTCAGAATTATTGATGCACCAAAATGAGTCTGTAGAAAAGACTGCATGATAAAGCCTATGTTTCCGCGATCAGAACAAATGCACTCTCGTTGGCAATAGGGTCCTTCCCCACGGAAGCAGTCGCGAAGACGATGAAGGCGAACATAGCCTTTGCGCCGCAACTAACTCTGGTCGATTTTGTTCCAGATCTTGAAAAGAAGAGGGTCTGGGAGTTTGGTTTTTCTGTGGACGATAGCGCAGCTCTTGCTCTCTAAGATGCCCGTATGGTCCCGTTCAGCAGACTGAAATTCTGCTGGCAAGTAAGCCAGTTCTCTTCCAGTTTGAATTCCTCCAAGTGGATTTTCGAAACTGGGTGCACATCACTTTCATCCCTTGTACAGGAGCCAAGCCATGCCAAGGCGCACATGGATTCACCTTGGGATAAGAATTGAGTCCAGCAATTAAATACCTGCAAAGGACATTGCTTCAATGAGAAACAAGAAAATGAAAAAATTTTCCGTAGTAAAACACAGGTCCATTTTCTTGGCAAGAACGCAACCAGATTTGCGAATAAGGAGTGAGCTTCATGTGCATCTTGGAGATCAAGACTTGCGCTACTTCCCGTAGTAGTATCAAGTTCCCAAAGGAAAACCTTTTTGCGACACAAAACAAAGACGGAGAAATTCCAGTTGCGGCGCATCGGCAGTAATCTCCGCTGGCGTCTTCGTGGCTGCTTTCCTAAGAACGGAGCTCGCTTCAAACAAGAGTGATTCCTTGTGGTCACTAAAAAGTGTCCTCCATTTTGGATACACACATAAGACTTTTTTGGATGTTATCTCATTTACAAAATATTTCCGGTGTGTCAATATTTATGACGCACCCTGTAGTATGTCGACAAAAGCAGCAATGTGTGGGAGTGGAATGCTTCAATCCGCAAAACGAAGACTGAAAAGCTAAAGTTGAAAAACAGCTCCGGGAAGGAAACCATGGAATGAATTTTGAATAAGATCTATGCGAAAGTTCTTGGACAATTGCCTCTTATCAAGGGCGCCATATCTCATTTCAGAATACACAGTTTTGTGCGAAATAATCAACGATAGTATGTATGAAACGTCACCAATGCGATGCGCGTTAGCTTCTCTTCAAAAGGGTCAATCTATAAATTGGTTTAACATATGTATGTGCACGAGAACCAGCTAAATTCGTCAAAACCAAATTTATCACAAGTATATCGAGTTATATATGTGCGAAAAGGCTGCAAATTTCGTACTTTACCTTGACTAACAGGTATTTCGGCTCACATTTAATCATGTTCAATTGTTGGGGGAACCTACAGTTTTTGGTATCACAATGAAAATAAACGGTCTGTCCTCACTCTGGTCGCTGCACACCGGCGGTTTCCGGCTGAATTTCTTTCTCCTAAATTTTCCTAAATTACTCTGAAAAGTGTAAGGAATCCCCCCAGGGGTGGAATTCATCATTGAGAATGCAGTTAAGCGTTAACTATGGGGTATAGGACCCCGATGTAAAGTTAGGGGTAAACGTGGATAGAGCGGGGTAATTCCCGATAGTAAAGTTTACCTCTCAATAGTAGACACGTAAACTTTACCTCCAACTTTAGCCCGTGGAGTGCAACTCCTGTCGTCACAGCCAAAAATCTACCCAACGTGGTTCAACACGTAGCTACAGTGGAGTGGCACAGCACCACAGCAACAGCACGGCTCACCTTGAATTACCCCCATCAGCTCGCTTATCTGTAGGGGCTGTTGCTTCGTATTACAGCGTGATGGTTCTGTGCTATTAACATTGATGAATTCAATAAATTTTTAAATTGATTCCGTTGTGCCATGAGATGCACAAATGTGTTTAATGGGGCACACCCAAGAACCGATATCAGTGAAAGTGAAATAGAACGTGGAATTTCTTTGATATTTTTTGCATTTACTAGCCCCCTTACGGGTCGCTAGAAAGTGGGGTGGAGCAGCCACTTGAAGTATGTGCAAAGTACTCAAATTTTCGGAGCCCTCAGGAAATTAGGGAACAAGCGAAAATCATTAACTGTGCCCAAACAGAAAATTCTTCATCACATGTAAATTTACACTCCGGTGTAATGTTATTTTCTCCCGTTCTTTATCACAGCATTTCTTTACCGTATCTGGACGCGCACCGTTACTCCTTCGACGAACCAGTACCCTGGTCTTTTCTACGCCATTGGTCTCCGGCGCACCATCTTCACCCAAGGGTTTTCCACAATGCTGAGGGCTGACTCACTTCTCCTCATAGATGGACCCACATCCTTCCTACAGCCGCGACCGAGCATCTGTGGGCCGCACAGCACCGCCGCGATCGAGCATCTGAGGGCCGCACAGCACCACATAGTGATAATCCTGCTCCGTACATTGTGAAGCCCGAAAGCTCGTAAACACTGTCTCACTCGCGAGACTACCAGCGCAGGGCTCTGGTCCCGCCGTGAAATCCTGAAAACATTGTCTAAGTCTCTCGTTTTCATCATTGGCGACTGTATCCATCATTATAGTGACCAACAGAACCAGCGTAAGGTGGGTCCACCGCGACTTCCACTACATCCATGCACTTATGATGAAACATCGAACGACCGTCTCATCAGCTTCTCCTTATCCGCCAGCACTCTCTATGAGCGGAGCACATGATGAAAAGATGAGATCACGTGCCTGCCCCCCACGTCTGCGCTCTAGAAAATTTTGTTGCACTACCAAGATTCATATAAGAGGATTTTCATTTTATATTCTTCGTCGCGTTTTGTTTATTCCTCTTTCTTCAAAAGTAACGATCTGAGCCGAATCCGTGTCGCGCATGCTAGCAGACGCGACGCGAATTGGGACTATCGCGTCGTTTTGGAGGAAAGCGTACGGACAGGAAATGATGGGAATTCACGACGTCGCATTGTGAAAATAACAGCCAATCACCACTGCGCAACCACAACTTTTGCATGGCATCCACGCAGGGCCCGGCGCTCTTGAACAGTTTACTTCTACGCGACGGTAAAGTCGCAACGAAGTATAAACACAGCTTCACCTGTGTCGCTGCACATGTTGTGGTCATCGTCGTAACGTTGTCGCCTCGCGAAGAGGTACGAACACAGCTTGGGAGAGATCTAGCAAAAAGGTGGAACAATTTTTGCAGTACTTTCCCAATTTACCAGGAATTTAGGCAGTTCAGGCGGAAGCCGGCGGTCGACCAAGTTTAACAGGAATTTACTAGGAATTTAGGCGAGATCCGCCGGTGGTTCTGATACTGCACGATTTACACGGGATTTAGCCGGAATTTACCCGGTAATCGGCGGAACTTTGTGAAAAACACGATTTACACGGAGCTTCCCAATCGGGGAGAAACTGCCGGTGTACAATCACCAGAGCATCAAACCAGACAAAATGAAGATGTGGCTGGGTATGTTTCAAAGAGAAGCAGAGGAGTTAGATGACAGGAAGCTCGAATAGAGGATATGTCGGCACACAAGCTGTTAGAAACGAAACCAGTAGAAACGGCTGCGTAGGATTGGGAGGATGAGCGCAGTCAGTAGTACGGAAAGCGTTGCCACACAATCTCGCAGTGGCGGGATAGGTGGATCATAGTTGGGATACGGTAAAGATAGTGCAAAGTGAGTCCAACGGAGTCTGTAAAGAACTATTTTATTGAAGAGTGTCAAAGAATGCCCCAATTCTGAGTTGACCTGGGTTACCGACTGTCGTAGGACCTTGATTGTCATGTGTTTGAGGTGATCTAGAATGTTTGATCTACTATTGGTCGTTTGTGATCTATTCCGGAATGTTCTGGAACCTCACCTCTCGGTATATAAACCCCACCGTTGTCACTGTATTCATTCGTCTTATTCATACGACTTACTCGTCTGTGCTACTTTCTGGTTCTTCTAATAAACTGTTCAACAACTACGACTACCGGACAACCACAACACCGACGTTTTTTTTTTTCTTGTAAGTGGCCCTTCAAAACAACAAAATGGGTTTTTTTTTGTTAAGGGGTCAGCGGTACTAAGTTCCTCTGACATCTCTGTTTTCCATTTAACATCTCTCAAAGTTTGGAGTTTTTTTTTTAGAATTTTCACCAAAAAGCTAGTGTTGTGAAGGATTTTCCTTCTTCAGTTTTACGGTTTCCGTTTTCCACCCTTATCCAGACTTTCGTTTTCCGTTTTGAGTTTTACGGGTTTGTAAATGCCATTGAGTTTTACAGGTTTGTAAATGCCACTTCTGCACACCGCTGCCGCCGACGCGCTCGAGGGCCCAGAGGCGGTGCAGCTGTGACGTTTCCGACTTGACAGAATACATCATGCGTCACGGCCGTGCCCCCTCTAGATCCCCACCGCGCCGGCGGCACCGTAGCTTAAGTAGGGGGTGGATCCGATGCGTTTCACACACGGCAGTAGACTATTTCATCACTACTTCTTCGTACCGGATTTTTCCTATCATGACTTATAATAAAGCGCTTACTCTGTGTGTCTGTGTGTTTGTGTGTGTGTGTGTGTGTGTGTGTGTGTGTGTGTGTG
>JARK01001354.1:638467-653541 GCA_000688135.1 Ancylostoma ceylanicum | reverse complement strand
CCGACTGGCGGAGTCCCTCTGATGCTGCTTCGTATTCCTTGCAGGTTTTCTTGCAGGGAGGGTGTTTTGCCGCGCGCGCCCAGCGAGATTGTCGCGCGCGCCGAGCGAGTGTCTTTCGTCGTCTGCGTCTTTAGAAAATCATCTCTCTTCTGCTCCGCGCCTTGCGAAGTTCTGCTCCGGTTCAACCGAGCAACTTTACCAACCTGCGTCTCCGAAACTGTACTATTTCCTTCTGCTCCGGGAGAAGCGACAGAGGGCTCGCTTCTCGCGGAGCCCTCTATGAGGTGCGCGCGCCGAGCGAGGGTTTGCCTGAGGAAGAATGATAAACCATTTCCCGTGTTCATTCCAGGTTGAATCGGTTACATACACCTACAATTAGCTATTTCACGCGAGAGAATGATAAAATTGCTCTGAGGAGGGGCGCAAGCAGTTCTCTTTGATCAGTCCACTTTCACGGGGAGGTCATTTAGGGGAAACAGAGCAGAATCTGCATGCCCATTATTCTTTTAGAATGGATGCGAGGTGAAGTCATGCGAGCGAAGCGAGCATAAAGAAAAGTCTGGAAGTCCGGCGTCAGCCGGACGGCCAGACTGGTATACATACAAAAGGAAGGATACGGGTGTGCTGAGGTTCAGAGAATGAAAAAGAGCTCTGATGGATGAGGAAGCATAAGGATAAGGACGCGAGTCTACTTCTTTGTGGAGGGTTCGCTGAGTCCTAAAAGTGGAGGAACGCCATCAAACGGTTCCGACGTTGTAGTAAGGGTAGAAAATGCGAAAACGCCTGAAGACAGCTCTGACGCTGCGATAAGGGTGCGCCGGCGCAAAATATGGGGGGAGACGGGTGTACCGCTGTTATAAGTGTGCGCGCAAAAGTGGAGAGATGTTTTGAGGCGGGGTCCACGCTGTGATACGGGTGTGCTGGCATTAAGCGGTGAGAGGAATCCAATCGTATGCAAGGAGTACCCCGATATCCATTGCGGCTTTCTTTCCCAAATGCTTTCCTTTCTCCCTACACCTACTTGCTCATTATTTTCTTCCCCACCTTCCGACCTTTCCATTCATGTCTGAATGAACCACCTCTTTCTTTCTGTTTACATACTCCGGTAGATTCTTATCACTCAAATTACCACAACAGAAAGCTGAACATAAATCATTTCAAGTGAGCATTTGCACTGAATCGGTTACATCAAAATATTCATAGCCCCTAGAGCCTACTAAAGAGCATCACTATGCGGGTATGGGAAAAGGCCATCACTGGCGGATTTGAGACAGTTTCAGGAGAGCGTTGAAACTATATGAGAGGGATATTTATACTCCGCAATAGGTTTCCAGGATTTTCTCTGCATTCACTGTGAAGTATGCGAGCGAAGCGAGCATCAACAGAAGTTTGAGAGTCCGGCGTTAGCCTGACCGCCAGAATGGTCTCATATAACGCACCATCTCACAAGGGAACAAGTGTGGAGCTTGGAATAGACCGATGTCATGACTGCGATCTTGATCCTTGATGCAGAAACGCGGATTTTTTGCGCTTCACTTTGGAGCAGGCGATGACCCATCACGGATGGGCCGATCGACCAAGTTAAGGGGTTTTTTACAGTTTTTACGTGTCGCGCCACGTCCTATTCTCTAGCATAGGGCGCGGCAACGCAGTGCGAGCTGGCGCAAGCTCGCTGCGTCAAATGCCGCAAGGGGTCCTTGTACACTTTTTCCCGCGGCGCGTCATTTTGCGAGCTCGCACTGCGGACTGCGGCAAGGAATGCTCGGGGGCATTCTTCGCCGCTGCGGCAACGCGGCAAATCAGTTGTTCTTCGCAGTTGCATGCATTTTGAACGTTTTTCTTGTTTGATGTTTGTTTTTTCTAAGTGATTTCTCTCATAGAACTTGTGCTCACTTCTTGTGGCAGTTATTTCGCTATTTTAATGAGGTTTTACTAACTAATTCGCTGCATTTCAATACTACATTTCCAGTCCTTTAATTGCGGGAACTTGCGACGTTTGCCGCAACTCAAGCGGGAGTTGAAATGCGAGAATTCAGCTCGCAGCGAGTGGTTTCTCGCGCCGCGCCGCAACTTGCTAAAAACTTTAAAATAAAAACCCTAAAAACCCCTTTAGTCTTCCGACTGGCTTAATTGGAACTGCTGATTGGTGGCAGTAGTTGATAAAGAATGAAGGCATCAGCGGAATGAAAGATAACAGCAACACGGATGGCCGAGAAAGCAGCGCAGTCTCAATCAACCATGATAGCGGCAGGTTAGTTCAAATCCTCTTGATGGTAGAAGAGAAGAATGCTATAGCACTGCAAAAACATGTATGGGGCTTGCGAAAAGTGACCTTTTCCTATTTCTGAAAAGAAATAATGCATTCGTGCTGCGGCAGAGCGGGATCAGCGACTACCTGGTTTGGGCGGATATGAACTCCCATGATTCGCGGCCTCATGCGGGTCTGAACGTGGATGCTTCTCGGGCTGATAGGAATGGGAGCTCCGATTTCTTTGGCTCCATAGCGGCCTGAACCTGGCTAATTCTGGCGCAAGAAAAGACCGAACGCTTGTTTTGACCCTCGCCCTGCACTCGTTCCGAACGATATTTGCCGTGATCTTGCTCCCGGAATAATATGAGATGAGGTCTCATTCAGACGCAAAGAAGAGGAACCGAACACAGATGGAGTGCAGTGTCAAAAAAATCCTCTCGACAGCATCTCAGGAACAAGTAGGTTCTAGCGCTCGGAAGGTGGATTTCTTGGGTTAGAATTCACAAACGCATAAGCAAGCGAAACAAGTTTGAGAAAGCCTGCTATTGGTTCATACATTCTAACGATACCTGGTCCATGGGATAAGCGATCACACATTTGCTTGAGTGGCTGACGTCTCATGAATCCCAGACAAGAGCGACATTGTTTTCCCACTCTTTGGGCGTCGACGCGCTCGGATCAACACCAGTGGCGGACTCAGAAAGTGGGCGAGAGGGGGTCGTGGGAAAAAATTGGGGTCTCTGCCGTTTTGGGGACCCAGTCGGGAAATAAACTCAATAAAATCCAGCCTGATCGTCCGGCTAACGCTGGACTCCCATGCTTTTCTATCTCGCTTCGCTCGCATTGCCTCGATGTGACATCATCCTCACACCACGCCAATCATTCTACATTTGTCAGAACTCTCATTTCTCGCAAGCTCGTGCTTTGTGGCAGCAAACCTGTGCAACAGTAGGGTGTCGTCCTTCAACTCTGTACAGGACCGTTGGACGTGGCTGCAAGCGCTTCTCCACCTTTTAGCGCCGGCGCACCCTTATCACACCTCTGAATCTGACTCCAGGGCTGGAATGCACGAAAGTTCCGGCTCAGGAAGCTTGCCGCGCGAGTAACCGAAACGAAAATTCCGTTCCCTTAGGTTCCCGCGGCAGAGCCTTCCGGCCGGAACCTTTCACTCAGACATTCGCTCGGGAGTCCCGCCTGACAAAAAGCTTTCTTATCACTTTCGGGACAAAATCGGGAGCTCCGGCGGGAGACATCATTTTGGTTTCGTTGCGGGATTAACCCGAAAATGGTGCGGGTTTGTTATTGCCACGTGTTAACCCTTATCAAATGAAGGGTATAAAAGGGCCTCANTTAGTTATAATAACAAATAATTAATAAGAATTATTCCTAGAAAATAAGATAAAAAACAAGTATACACTTAAAAATGCCCTCATATAAAGTTTTTATTTATTTTGTGAAGTAAGCTCGAAAATTCGGCGACCCATTCCAGGAAAGCCCCCCCCCTCCTCTGTATCCGCCAATAGCTAAATTTTTGATAATGTCCTTGTCTGGGAAATTCTTACCATTCTGGCCCTGCATGCATCATTCAGACTGGAAAGAATAAACGAGCTGACGCCATTGCTAGCAGTGGGTAAATTTTGAGGTTTCACCACCTTTACCGCGGGTAATCTCAATTATAAAGCAAAAGGAAATGAATAGAGCTGTCACAAATCAATGAGAGAAATGAATATGAAATGCTATCTACTGTAAGTAATAGGATCTTTCTTTAAAAATAATCCAAAGTGGCTTTGAATGAGTTAAGCATGATGGTGCACAAATAAAGTATTTCATATGATTTTTACAACCTTCGCAAGGCTCAAAACCCGAATTTTATTCCGCATAGTCTTGAACAGTGGGAAATTCTGTTCATGCCACTACGCACAGCATAGTTCCACACGACCTTTCGACGGTTGGAAAGAAATTCAACAAGTCGTACGTCGTTCCTGAATGAATTCTGTGGCGTTGGCATTGTTGCAAAGCGATTACGATGCGCACGAGAAGGTAGAATTCCATGAAACCTGTTGCACACACAGCTTTCACCAAAAGACAATGGTTGAAAAAGCTGCGTGGAACTCTGTCTAAAACACGTAGACTCAAAAGATTCTCTGTATTGTAATGGTACACGAAGAAATGTTTGTACGAATAGTGCAACTAGGTGCAGTAGGACTAGATTCTCCGGATCGGAATAGGGGATGAGAGGAAGTACTGCATAAGACCGGGAGTTCGGAATTCGGAAAAAGTTTGAAAAAGGGAAATATCAAGGGATAAAAACAGCTTGCATGACTTGATACGACTCACCCGCTGCCAGTGTTTCAGGAATCTAGAAGCTATAGAAGCTCACAAGGCGCCAGAATTCATTAACTTCCAGACTTCCAAACTGGAATTCCGCTAATCCTTGATCGAAATCCTCGATGTCTAGCGGTTTTTCCTTGACTGATTCTATACAAATTGCTTACTTCAATTCTTTTCTATTAAACATTTTCTCTCCAAGGCACATTTGTATGGTGAAGGATAACAAATTAAGGTTATGAGCCTAGTTATAAATAAAATACAGGTAAAAAGTGTCATATAAATGAATAAATGAGGTGTCAAACTCATAGCTCCTGTCCAGAAGCGAACAGTAATTCTACCAGTACCAATGGAAATACCAGTAGAAGTACCAGAAGAAAATTGAGATCCCATACGGGAAAAAAGCTTGATCTACCTCACCGAAAAGTATTTGCTTTTAGATTGTCTCTATTATTAATAACAATTTAATTTATTTTCCAAACATGCAAAAAGTTTGTTCCTGTTGCTCTGACAGAAACGTCTAAGAAGTGGGCGACCTCCATCTGAGGGAACAAATTGTTTGCCAAACTTTTTACTCCACCGAAAGTTAACCTTTCAAAAGGTAGTCAACACCTTTATGACTCTGTATCAGCGGTTTCCGCATGAATTCCTGAAGTAAGCGTGAGGAATGAATGAATAAATGCAGCTCCCACGGAAATTTTCGACTTCAAGATCACAGCATATTTCGGAGTTATCGAGGGTGCTCAACACCTTCTTGAAGACAGAACTTTCCATTCGTATCAAAAATACTGTATTCAGAAGTTCATAATCAGGTTTCTTTGTCGGATATGGTCAAGTTTCCCCAAGTCCTGGGATTTTCAAAACATTCGGAATGTTCGCAACGAAATTCTCCGTGGATGCTGCCTTTGAGAGGATACCGCCAGGTCTACTCAGAGCTAAAGTTATTCCTCTATTCAGAAAGTTAATATGAACTTGTTATCTAGTTCAATGGTTCAAAGATAAGACCACGTAATAAGGTAAAATATGAAAAAATAGGAAAAAAATTATTACTCCCAAATGTTGGCATACTTAATTGAGAGCAAGGAAAATATACGCTCATAATACTACATCAACGTATAATAATGACCAATGATAATTCTGTTTCCCTTCATAGAGTAGTGGAACGTGAACTGGATGAGGCGAATCTGATTACATTAAATTGCGTTGCCGTCAGGACAGAGGAATTTCTATAATCTATGATCCTCTGGCTGACTTTGACTGATGTGATTGAATTTCTGCACCATCTGGGATGGCATGACCAAACAGGAAATTTCGGATAAGAAATGCAGAGAAGCGAGCGGACCCAATCCGAAGTCACAAGGTGTACGTCCAGTAGCTCTGTAGCAGTGTACGGTCACTATTTCAGCGTGGATGCTTTCTGCTTCTGAACTACAAGTTTCCATGCACAAGCAACATCTCCTCCCAGTTGCTGCCATCCTTCCCTCAATTGCTGCTCGAGATTTCGTCCTTTTGGTAGCAATTGCTGAACAATGGCAGCAACTGGGAGCAGATGCTGCTCGATTCTGACCTCGACGCATTACGCTGTTTGAGATGCGTTAACGCTGCACAGCTATCAGAGTGCAACGGTGTAGATAAGTGGAATGCTTTAATGTGGTTCATTTTCGTTGTGGGACCAAAAGTCAGGTCGTTCCAGCTTTTACTCAGGCGACGGGACGGCCAGACCGCGGTACAGAAATTTGGCTGACCGTAGCCAACTCCGCGTTCCGCCAACCCACATCCAGTCCATCTCAAAAAGATAGACTGATTGCGCGACTGCACCATCGCCGCGGGACCTGAACGAGGGATGCGGAGAGAGTATGTTCTAAGTGAGAGGGTCGAGTAGGTCCCGCCGCGATTCTGCATCCGCGACGCTAAGAAACCGCACGTGCAATCCGTCTATCATTTTTCGATGGACTAATTAAGGGGCCAAATATCGGTGCGCTGACGATCCGGCTTGAATCTGATGGTACCGCGGTCAGCCCGCAAATCTAATTTGGTACCGCGGTTAACCTACCTGATTAAAATCTGTGCAAGGCTAGGACTCATGAACGAATAACCAAGCGAAACCAGGTTACCAAGCCAACTTTTGCGTCCAGCGTCTCCTAGAGTAATGTATTATATTTGTAGGATAACCAGTTACCCTAACCATCGTAGGTGTGCGTGGTTAACCTCTTATGAGTCTCAGTCCAGATTACCCGTAGCCTACGTGCAAAGGAGCGTACGGAAGCGCTCCTTCCACCCAGCAAATTCCTTTGTCCTTCGCTTCCGCGTAGTTCAACCCTTCCCACCGAATGTTCGGAGAAAGTACAACCCTCAAAACCTGTTTGCTATAAACCAGTTTTAAATGTTGTTCTGAAATAATAGGGGCTTGAAACTGGTCTATTCCCGCGAATCAGCACCAAACTGCCAAAGGTCGGCATTAGTTCACTGAAGTGGAGCGCGGAAAAAAATTATTTGCCGCATTTCGTTGCTTACAACTAGCCAAATCTAGGGTAACAAATTTATAGAAAATGTCTAATATCATCCAATTTTCTTATTAACGTAATTCTGTAACCTCAACAACGATAACAATGAAACACTAAGGCAAGTGACACAACAGCAATGAACAGTGGTAACGTAATAGATCTCCACAAATCGGAAACACAATTGAAACAATGGATCAAGACTTGAGTCGAAATCGCCAGTTATAATGAACAGAAACGCGAATCTTAGCGCTCGTGAGCGATTCAACCAATATTTCAACTGCAAATATTCCGAGCCAACAAGATTTCGCAGATAAAACGATTATATGCATTCGAAAGCCACAACGAGCAAAAATTCTTAACGAACAACCAGGCTTTGCGCAATTCACAAACCATAAACTATTGAAAGTGGGTAAAACATAACAAGATCTAACTAATAAAACATAGAATGGGAATTCCTGGACGTACAGTATTTGACAATTCACTAGCATTGTTTCAGCGATACACAAAGGCAACAAGAATAAGGCCTGGAGACAACGGCTAACAGCAGGCGTCTCTTGGGATAACAGTCGATATTGAACAAAACGAGTCAAAAACCACCCAAAAGTTGCTTTTTAATAACGGAAACGGGCCTAACATTGAAATCTATAACTAGGGAACAATTCATATGTATATTCCATATCCAGAAAAAATCCTTATCCTATATCCATTTCTTCCTCGTCGCTATCTCCACCTTCTTCACCGCTGTTATCAGTGGCCCCATTCTAAAACAGAACATTGCACGGGAGAACAACATCCAAACTAAACTACAGCAAACTATGTGGCGGGTTCGATGAAGCAAATTCGATGAAAATTTTGAATCTAGGGAATATTATAGCTCTCAGGAAAGAAAATTGCGATTAGTTGAAGAACCATCCAGTGAAGTTCATGTCAATCTCACATAGGATTGAGGAAAATGAACCACTCCTGTTTTTAATGCTGCCCGCAGAGTTCCGAGATGTGCTTGCGCGTGTCTTGACGTTCGCAGCTACCCTGGGGGCACTGATCGGGAATATCGTCAATCTACCAACGCACAATGGCAAGGTCCATATCCGTCAAGCGTTCACAAACGCCCAAACACGCGAACTCATTCAGGACCCGTACCCAATATATTGAGCCATGGGAGGAAAAGCACAACGGGTATATACCCATTCCCACTGATTTTTATCCAGTTTGCTATCCAATATAACTCATCCATCCACGTGTTCATTTCCTAGCGCGAATGTGGTGTCTTGACGAGAGACAACACGAAATAGAGATGGTGTAGATCATGGAACGTTATTAAGTGGAAATCGACCGGATGAAGAGAACCTGCAGTGAAACGAGTGGATTCGCAGACAGTCGTTCCAGAAAATACTTGCCTCCAGCATCCCCCGCCCGCGCTGCGCCTCTTATGCATTATCATACATGCTGCAACGTGGCTCAGTCGACGCGCAGTTTAGCGGAAGGCAAGTATTTTTTGGAAAGACTATATCCACGGATACATTTTTATTGGATAGCAGATTCTCTGAACCACTGTAACATGTTCGCTACAGCGCGTTTATCCTAACAGATAAAGTATATTGGATACGGGTGCTGAAACAATGCGGGCAGCCTAAGTTGACATTTAATAGAACCACGGTTCAGAAATGTACTAATTCATGGTAATGAAGAGTAACGAATGAGATTTCCAGGTGTGTACATTTAATCAAGCCGGGCGCATCGGATAAGACTGACAAATTTCTTTTAAAATTTTTCAAAAATTCTTTATAAAATAGTCGACGATTCTGCTTTCAATTCTACGCTTAGGATTCCTGAATTGACCGAGACCCTAGTATTATATATCTACCCACACCCCCTCACACTCCCACTTCTTCTGTATCCAGCCTTGCTACCTACTGATTCAAAATGACTCTCAAGAACCAGGAAGAATATTAAAAAAAAACAAGGAAATATCTGAAATAAAAAAATATCGTCGTCACCTCCGATTCATTATCGTCATCATCGTCATCATCACTGCCATCACCACCGCCACGAACCTTCTTCACGGGAATGTTTATGTCAGAATCGTCATCAGATTCTTCAAAGATTATATTCACGGAAGGAAGATTATACCTTTAAAAAAGGCAAACAAGGTAAAAGAGACTAGAGCGGAACTCACCATCATCGTCCTCATCTTCGTTACCAGCTCCTATTCCTTCCTCTTCCCACCAATCCTCCTCTTCCTCATCACTACTGACACCACTTTCATCAGATCCACCACTTTCTAGGTCTTCCAGATCAGAGTCGACATCTGCAAGACAGGTACCGCCAATACGTAGTTTTAAGGTAATTGAAAATTTGCCTTTATTCAGCGAAAACGAGACTTTCATAAAGACTTCAAGGGATTTTCGACCTCAAGCACATTCCATGGATTGCATATTGCACAAAAAAATCAGAAACGATGAAAAAGAGAATTGTCAAAAAAAGGTAGCTACTTCAATGGAAACATCTAGCATAAATGGCCTCCCACTGAGATTTGAGAAAGAAAAACCATAGAAAACCATATTTTAATTCAATAAACGCACCATCATTGAAAACTATTAGAGGTTGTGGTGCAACTACGACCGTGCGGTTCATGCGGCGTTCAATCTAAAACATTGTCACTGTGAAAAAAAGTCGAGCCTAAACAACATTGAGAACAAAGAAGGAATAGAGTCGATATAACCCAACAGAGAGAATACAGCAGTAGAACTACCTAAGTTCTACTAAATGATTCTTCCCCCAATCTCATATTTTTTTTAAATTCTTGTAGTTGGTGTGGGGCTTCTTATGGAATGTTATGCAACAGAATAACATTAGATCTCTAACACAGATCACAAACAAGAACGTTCGTTAAATCATGGATAGATGGAAACTCATCAACTTGCGGAAACTTTACACTGTGTGCCACGCAATTAGCATGTATCACGACTGTTACAAGGAAGAAAGGAGCAACTGTACCAAAAACCCACTTGTTCGCCAACTATGCTTAGCCTTCCATATAATTCAAGAAGTTTTTGCTGATGACCAACGCGTTGACGCATCCATTCCAACAGCCCACTTAGCTCGGTTTCCAGATTTCGCAACTAAATACACAGCATTTATATCCAGCAGCGTCAAGTTATCGCAAGAAATGAAAAATCTGCTTAAAAAGAGCGGGTACTCACTGAACTGAGATAAGAGGCATGAAGTGACAAGATACATTGTATCCACAATATCCATGGTCTTATACTGAAAACAGAGAAGATTTAGGCTTTAATAAATGGTTTTCCTGAGAAAGTAAGACTACGAAGCTACATACACTGTAGAGGTTTTCCCACAAACTGATCGCTGTTACTGAATTTGACACAAGTGTGGAATAAATCGTAATCATATATCTTTGTTTCTACTTCCATTTAGTCTCCGAGAATACTCATATCTCCTCATTAGTTTCAGCATTAACGAACCCGTACAATATTACAGTTTTTGAGGAACGCTACTAAGCAAAGTCCAACTACAACTGGCCGTCAAAACCGCAGATTCTTTGAGTCAAAAAAAAAAGAATCCCCCTAAGTTGTATTGAGCCTTTTCCCTTTTGACAAAGTGTGTCACACTGCCGTACTATTTCAGAAAAAGACGGTTTTCCTGTAGAAAGAGAAACAAAAATTCCATACAACTCACTTTACTGCGGATCTACTGCTAATCCTTTCGAACAGCGCCTTGAGAAGCGGCACAATGTGCGAAACCTGCAGGTCCACAAGAGTTGCCTAGAAAAAGCGAAAAATCGAACCAATTTTGTTCTGCGTTTGACTTATGATCTCAGTCAATGTATCAAACGATTTCGTTTCGTGGATAGCACCACGGCTTCACTACTGATCTTCAATCAGCTATGATTATAAGATCATCTACAGCAACTATTGTGCTTCGAAATACCTGAATTATCTCTAATCTTGATTCGCGCAGCACGCTGTCCAGTTTCAACACATCATTGGACATCAATCCTTGAGTCATTTGAACTGCGAGTGAGCCAGATGGGTGTGGGAGTTCGGTATCCTTTTCCACTCTAAAGATATGTCAGGTGATAGCTGAGAATAGGAGTGGAAATAGAGCTGGGTCTCTCAATCTAAACCTTACCGCTGCTGCTCAACAAGTTGGCCTAAAGTGCGAGACTTCAACTTCTTGTTTTTAGGCGAATCGCACATTCCATTTTCTGCGGTTTCATTTGTATCGTGCTCCATCTAAATCTCAACAATAATGCGAAAACGAAAACAAAAATATCAAGTGAAAATAGGACTTGGCTACCAATCAAGCCATATTGTTTGTGCCAGACTATAGAATAAAGGGATTTTAAGAAGTAGCGGATGACTTACTTCTTCCAGAACACCATTAGGCTTGCTCTTCTGAACAATCACTTTGTCTGAAGCTGAATTCGACTCATCCACAGTTTGACCAACATCAGAACCCCTCGATTTCCGCTGTTTTACCATACCTGGTGATTAAAATGAGTTATTCAAACCTTATTTGAGAAAGAACCTGTAAGCGCAACCGCTACACGACTCCAGAAAATCGATCGATGGAAAAATTGCTTGATGTGAGCCGGTTTTGATTGGGAAAACTTCAACAAAAATCAATATTCTGGAGACAAACGACTCCGACGAGCAATTGCGTACCATACTTCATATTACACGCGTTTCCGCACCAAATTTTGTAAAGCACTGTGAATCGTGACAGTGTTGCAGTAAAGTGCTTTCTATCGTTATTCCTGTTCATGCGGCTACAGTTGATGTTGCTGAAACATGACAGTCGTTTATTTACTGGCGACTCACGCTAAAAATGTCGGTAGTTCGCTCGTTAGCGAACTAAATAGGCTTGGAGTGAGTGTTTTGTCGTTTTTGTTTGGTTTTGTAGTGATTCTGGACCTAGTAATTTGATTTTTGAGGGCAAGATTCTGGAGGATGAGTCATGTTCGTCGAGGACTGCATTTTCCGTGGAGGTCGACGACAATATGGAAGGGATTCTACGCTTGCGCAGCTTGCGATATGCCGATGAAGTCTATTTGAAGATCTACCATAACAGAATGCACCCCAGCAAAGATCACCCGAACTGCCCGATTGGTAGGTAAAACATGGCTCCTTCTTCAGATAATATTTCTTGAGGAATAACCTCACATTTACTTAGATCTACCCTCGTTTCAGAGATGCGCGGTTATTTATCGCTCCTATTTTATGGTATAAACTACGTCCCTGAAATTTCAAGATGTATAAAACTGCTGCGTGAAATGAGCGAAGAAATGGAGACAACGCTGAGCGACCCATTGAAAATACACTTTAATATTTTCACTTCTGAAATTAGTCCAATTTGGAGAAATGGCCTGGAGGTTTGTAGACTTCATACTTTTGCTCGTAAGAGTCCAAATTAGTGATCAGCTCCAGATCGTGCGGCAAGATCTACCCAGACATCTCAAATGTGCTATGAAGGATGCAAACCTCAACTGGTCAATTTTCTGTCACGACACCGTTTGCAAGTCTGAAGAAGGCGTTAATGTCATGGTTTCCGTTGACCGTCATGACATTTATGCTGGTGTGCTTTTGTACGAGTGAGTTTTCCTTTGATGAGGAGACTAACAGGATTTCGCTTACCTGTAGCCTTTTTAGCGAGGAGATCTTTCGACCTTATCTCACGTTTTGGCAGTTGAACGGCGCAGTTGCAGCTACAGTTGTGGAGCTCGCCGATATCCGCGATGGTTAGCTTTTATCGCTTCAGATCTCGTCGAAAAGGGAGTTGGGGGAGGCATAGACTTCACCTAAGCCTAGGCATAAGCCTAAACCTATGGTTAAGCATTTGCCTTGGGCTTAGGCTTAGGCTTCAGTGGAGTGCCCCCCTCCCCACTCCTTTTCCTCCAGATATGGCTTCATGAGAAGACCAATACTAAATAGCCAACCAATACTAAATAGCCATTTTTATAACAGGAGATATTGTACTCGATATGGCTTGTGACTGTGGAGAGCTCATACTGGAAGTTCTTAGGAACTATGACGTAAGTTATTATTCACTTTCAGCAGGGTTTTACATATCCTCTCTGACCTAACTGGAGTGAGAACTCGAATTTTTTTTTTCATTTTCGTTTATGTGTATAACTTGAGATGTTATTCTGTTGTAATGGTTTCGGAGGTGACTCCTGACATTACAGTGTTTCTGCATTGCTATGAGTCCAAAGATTGATCAACTTGCTATGGCTGAAGTGAACTGGGTTGGCCTTCAAAATCATCTCAAGAAGGAGGCTGGTAGTAGAGCGAGGCACTTGCAGTTTATTGCAGCTGAATTTAATAAAGGTAGCAGCCAATTTCGCGGTCTAAATGCTGCTTTCCTTAGAAAGTCAGTTATTTTGTTGCAGATTTCTTCAACTTCAATGTTGTCAACAAAATTCTATGCAGTCTTCCTTTGAGGTGGTGGAAGGCAAAGGGAGAAACGCTCGACTTATATTACGACAAGTTGTTCACAATAATCAGCAAGTGAGCCTGAGAACTTTTTCATTTAGATTACTGTTGTTGTTGTCTTGCAACAGATTTTTGTCATTGTTTTAGGTGTCGACAAGAAACGCATTCTGTTTTATTGATTCCGCTTACGAAGGACCATAAGAAACGGGTAAATGAAGCGAGCAGATCGAGCAAATACAATTTTCAGGTGCTTTCGTTATGTTGTTATGCATGCCTCTAAAGATGTTCGGGAGGTTTATAATTAAGAAAAATGAATCTTAATGAAGTTCAGAGCAGTATTAGGGGTCTCTCATGTAGCCAGTCAAACGATTTTCTGCTATATGTCCACTTAAAACATCTTATTCCAGGTTCTCACCATGCGACGGCTGATAACTCTCACTACACAGATGTATGTGTGCCTCTTAGAGACGAAACTCCCTCGTCTAGCATTCCCTGAGCGAAAGCGCGGAGTTGATTTCCTCATGCAACAAGACTCTCTGCTCCCTCATACGCTCGACCTCTCTGTTCCGCAGAGCCCATTGCTTGGAACAAGTCATGCTATGAGCTTACCTCCGGTTGGAGATCATTTCATTCGCAACTCACTTTGTCTCCCAATGCTGCACCCGACTAGCACTTCTCTGGGAATGTCTATTCCACGACCTCCCTTGGAACTGCCGCCTTTGTCCTCTGATAGAATTATTGGTTCTAGTATGTTTGACTTTCTTCTGGACGACTCAAGTGTGGATGATGTTTGAGTTGGTCTGAAGGTACTCACAACGCTGTTCTTAATTTATTTCCACGTCAGTTTATATGTGGACATTACATGGCTGTTTAGCTGTTCACTTGAATTCTGGAACTGGAATTCCTACTCAGAGATAATTGGGGACTACAGCAATGCTTACCTTTGCTTACCTAAAATGAGAAAAGCATGAATTTCAAAATAGCCTGCTAACCGAGTTTATACTTGCTGCGCATGTGCGTGTAGGACGTCGTGGAGGACTCTATGGGCTATCGCCAACACAACCACCTTGGCATTATTCATGCTTGCTGCGTAGAAACGTGAACGCGTCGCACTAAAATTTCACTGACCTTTCGTCTTGTCTCGATACCGCAGAAATGCAAACGCAGGTTCCTCCTGCGGCTGTCGCGATGACAAGACCAGAAACATCTGCGACCTACTAGGAATTCTCTTCTCTATCCCTATACTGCTGTGAAATTGGGGAAAAGATGACGCGTCAAAACTTGTATTGGCTTCTACATGGCAAAGCAGAACTGAGCTGCTTTTCCTTTCTGAGAAAAGAGTCAGAAGTGTCACGTGGGACACATGCAGTCGCTTAAGCATGTGCTTGTGACTGGTCGGTCGTACATACACGTTGTCGCGATTATGATAATATGGTCAAAAGGGGAGCACGAGGTAGTAAGGAATCGTTACGGCAAAGAGCATTACTATGACAGTATAAACGCATAAAGCCGTTCCAATCCCCCCCCCCCCCCCCCCCC